>JANHFQ010006397.1:23936-35883 GCA_032468035.1 Aparallactus werneri | reverse complement strand
TGGCTTTGAAACAGAGATGAGCACCGCCCCCTAGAGTCGGAAACGACTAGCACGTATGTGCAAGGGAAACCTTTACCGTTTTATATGTGTCTTTATTTTTTATTGTAAGGCCTTAAGCAAATTTTTGCCCATATAAAGATCTAGTGTGGGGCTGTCAAACTCCAGGCTGTGGGCCGGATGCATAACAGGCTGGTCACGCCCATGCCCGGTTTGGCGAAGGGGGGAAAAGTCCTGATACATGAGTTTGACACCCCTGATCTAGTGCAATGGTTCACTAATTTCTATTTAAACCACTCTTGTATCTTCCTTTCTGTATATTCGTTGATCTTTTCCAACATTTGGGAAACTCGGGTTTATTCCATATTTATTAGTGTGCAACTATTTGCCCTCCTGCTTTGTTGCCTGTTCTATTTCATTTTCCAGGGGATTTAGTTTTTGAATATTTGCTTTCTACCCAAATGTATAAGCACCTTTGTAAAATATTTAATTCTAGGACTTCCACTGTTTTTTTAGACTTCTTTGCCTCTATTAGATCACTTGAATAATGGCTGTGTATGTTTTGAAGGTTAATTCTGATTTTCTTTGCTTGTTCTTTTAATGATACATTATTTTGTTTGGTGACATTCTTGATGGAGATAGCTTTACTTGTCCTTTCTTGCTTGAAACTGAAAATCTGCATTCAGTCATTGTATGCTTCTTGTTACCCAAGACTTTCATTCTCCACCTTTCGCTAGCTATTTTGGGTAGCTTAATCTGAAAGCCCTTTTAATCTTTTCTTAAGATTTTAGGAATATTTTTTCTCTTTTGGCTCCCATAATGTGTCTCTTGTTTCTTCCTTTCGCTCCTCATGTCCTCTTTCTTATATATTAAGTATGCTGAATGTGATCCTTATATTAATCCTGTGTCTGTCAACAACATCTGTATGCTGTTTTTAACTTTCTAAGCTTGACCCATATCTTTGAAATGAATAATTTCACTCTTTTACCTGGAGGTATCCTGGGGACTGGATTGCACCTCCCCATTTTCCAATTCCTATTTATATAATTAATCATCAAATGTAGGTATTGCCCATCTCACTATCCAAGGGATGCTGGGCAGTTTACAAATACAAATGATAAAACCATATAGAGAAATACAGTTAAAAAGGAATGAAAACAAAGTGAAAAATTTTTAAAGGGCAGAGTTAAAAAGACATGCTAAAAAGTTAAAAACAGCAGAAGGAACACCCTGAAGCAATCCACATCAACCAATCCAAGAGTGGGTTTCTATTGGTTCGGCCCAATTCGGGTGAACCGTTTGTTAAAATATCTACGAGTTGGGCGAACCAGTAGCTAAATCAGCTGATTTTTGGGTCTAAGGTGCTGAGTGCACAGCACGTGTTTGGCACATGCTGCGTGCGCATCACCTTAAGCCTGAATCAGCTGGGTTTTGGACCCAAAGTGATGCACATGCAGCCTGTTTTTGGCACACGCACTTCACACACATGCAAAATGCCTGCACCAAGCGAACCGGCTGTTAGACTGGTAGAAACCCACCTCTGCACCAATCTCAGGGTTATGAGCCACTCTTTGACTCGCATGCCAGTTGGAAGATCTAGGTCTTCACATCCTTTAGGTGGACCCAAAAAATATCAGGTTTAACTTCACCTCTAAAGACAAGATATCCCATAGGGTAGGAGCAATGGCAGAGAAGGCTCTTTTCCTAGACTCTGCCAGTTGAAATTCTTAACTGGTGGGTCTCTAACATACCCTCTCTGCCTGATTGTGTGGGGCAGGTTGATGTAACTGGGACAAGACAAGTTCCTTGGGTAACCTGATCCCATGCCATAATGAAGAGCTTTAAAGGCAATAATCAAACCATGAATTGGACTTGGAAGCAAACTGACATCCAGTGCAGCTCATGCTGCAGAGGTGTTACTTACATAATCCTTGGAGGCCCAAGACTCATGTAGCCATATTCTGCACTAGCTGCAGTTTCCAGATACTCTTTAAGGATAGCCTCATTGCATTGTAGAGCTCATTGCAATAATCCTTAAGGATAGTATGTCGTCAGTTTATTTATTTATTATTTCTATTTGTATGCCACCCACTCCCGGGGGATTCCGGGCGGCTCACAACAACAATAAAAATTGAAAACATTAAAATTTAAAAATTACTAAAATATTACCGCAGTTATAACGTGCTCTGTTAATGTTCCAGTCAGTGGTGGGATTCAAATTTTTCCCCAACCGGTTCTGTGGGTGTGGCTTGGTGGGCATGGCTATGCATTTGGCCAATCAGAGGTGGTATTTTCCAGTTCTCAAAATTATTGCTACCAGTTCTACAGGACCTGTCGGAATTGGCTGAATATCACCTCTGGTTCCAGTGTATAATCTGCATTTATATTGCTTAAAATAAATATTAGTAACAAAAAATAATTCTACTCACAGAACTCTTAGTATTCTACCTCCTGCATTATTGTACTTGCCCATTTGAAATCTTCCTGTAATTCCTTGTTTCTTTTTCATTGTAATTGTCCATTAGCAGTACTGCCTGTCTAGGTGTTGCATTCAGTACCACTTAAGGTTTGCCATAGCCTACCTCTTTCCCCATTGTGTTGTGGGGAATACATATCCTTGTGTAATATTCATGTTCATTGAAAATACATTAATTTCAATTGTTATGATTTACTGGATTATAACTGAACGCCTAATTATAATTGTCCATTCCATTCTGTTACCACACCATTGCCTTTGCTATTTTATTCCTTCTTAGGGTCTCATGTCCTGAATATATCATCTCATTTAAATTTGACTTATCTCAGACCATATAAATCACTCATTCCTTAATGTGCTTCTTTTCTGCATTCAAAATGTTGAGGTATTCATGCATTTCACATTATGTGGTCCCATTGCATATGTCCTTGTAAAATGGGAAATCTCTTTCAATACTGACACCATTAGTGCACATTTTTCCTTGTGGCTTTGTCCACACCTTCCAATCTACCTCTACTGATGTTTGATGGTCTTCCCCACAAGTAAGACATGCTTTTCAGCCTTTTGACCACCAGCATTACTTTTAGCATGGTTGTTCCTGTATTTGAGATAGCTGAGCAGTATATTCTAATTAAATTCTTGATTCTTAACAAGATATTCACTAGCTGCTTCCATCCCATCATAATTATGTACAGCTCTGCGGTCTTTGATTAGAGTTTTTCAATCTAGGTAGCTTCCAAATGGATGGACTTCAGATCCACAAATTCTCAGCAGTAGTCATGCTGGCTAGGAAATTCCGGCACTAAATTCTGGCATACTTCTGGAAGATAGAAGGTTGAGAAAATACTATCCTAGACTGTATTCTGAATTAAAGTAAGAATAGACAATTTCCTCCTAGGTGGAAGGCTTCAAATGTGGTTAACAGTAGTTCAAAATCCTCAAAAACTGATTAGTAATTAGAGAAGATACTGATAACTTTCTCAGAATTTCACAGTATGATCCACTGCTTACCTGTCCTAGGTATAGATTATTTCATGCCATTATCTGTTTAACAAGAGTAGAAAAAGTATAAATCATATATTTTTACATTTTTGATGCGGAAGTTTCTGTAAAGAAGAATGTACTATATTGTCCTGGATTCAGTTGAATTTTGCAGAAGCATTCCCAATCCAGTCCTCCGATCACTTGCCACTTCATGTTTCCCCTGTGATGTAATGCTAAACTATTTTTGCCAGTTTTGCATCCCACACACAGGTCTTGGCTAATAACCAAAGATGCATGTATTTGTTTGGCATTTTGCTAAGAGCACATTGAAAATGTGCTTGGATTTGGATTTGGGTGGGGGTGGAGGGTGGGGGTGTTTACAATAAAACCCAAGAGATTTCAGCCTTTTTTAGAAAGGGGAAAAAGTCAACATGTGCAAAGCTAAACAATGTACCGTATTTCACTATTGAAATGTAATCTTCTGTAACCGTTTGGAGTATGGTTGGGATAGAGCAAGTTAATAAGTGTAATTTACATAAGAGAACAAGTGATAAGACTGGTGTCATTTCAGACTGACTCAAGACAAGAGCATCAACTAAGAAATGGCTTTGTGTTTATGTCCAACAGGATTTGAAACTTTCTTTAGTTAGACCTTAATTTCTAATAGTACAAAGAAAATACAATCTGTGCATAGATGATAGAAATATTTGTCTGATTTTCTAGAGATATTAATTTTCCATTGCTTGTTTGCACCCAAATGACTAGACTGGATGAATCCCTTGGTGCATGGGAGAAGGGTTATGTCAGACATCTCTACTTGATTGGGTGGCTCAATTAGGAATAAAAGCCTACTTCTGAAGCCATGTTTCAAAGCTAATTATATAGTCGTTACAGGTAGCTTTTAAGCATTGTTGGTGGAGTTCTAGAAAAACACTCGAGAAAACTCTTCTCTATTCACATCTACATTTAGACAAAAGCCAATGAGTAATAAAAAGTTTTCCTTTCCCCAGCATACAAGTTCCCAACTTTAGCCAGCTATGAGTCCAGACAAAAGAAAAAAGAAAAAAAAATATGCAGGACAAGTGACATGGGTGTAGATGCTTTATAGACTCTTTCTTCCTGCTCCCAGGCAGAGCCAGCCTGTCTGCCCTTTCCAGTCATGTGGATTTAGACAGCCCTATACGTCGGCGCTCTCTGCTGGGGCTACTTTCTCCAGGTAAGTATAAGCTGTCTGAGCCAGGACACATTGCTCTGCTTCTGTTGCAATTCAAGCCATGAAAGTTTGCAAGATTTAGGGAGAAGCTCTCATGTCCAGATGGCAGCAACAGGGAAGGAGTTCTCTTATTTTAAGCAGCCAAACTTTTCAGACCAAAAATAAATAAATAAATAAATTGATGATCTTCCAGAGGAGAAGCACAGTTTGGTTGGGGTCAACAATAGTAGGACAGTAGAGAGAGAGAGAGAGAACCCTCACAAGATGTTGCAAAGCCAAAGAACATGTCTCTTATTGTCATGTCTCTAGGAATGGAAAAAAAGGAGCGCTGAAAATACTCTGATGAGTGTTTATCGTCCACAGTATTTCAGCTCTCTCAAAAATGTTTTCTTGTTATATTAGGTCTCTCAGTCCTCTTTTCAGATTTTGAAGCTGTGCAGAATTTTGCAAAGGCTCCTTTCTAAGGACTTCAGTAGAATGACGATATGTGTCCTTACTAGTGATTCTTTTTCAAACTGTTCTGGGCTCTCAAAAGACAAAGCAAAGCAATATCTTGTTGGCTACCATTAAAATAAAATTGTCTACCTGGTATAGCTTTGAGAAATAATGGGCTTCCTTATAACTTTGTTCAATTAGTATCTTTAACAGAAGTAGAAATCAGCAGAAAACTTGGTGCACTCAAGCTACCAGGTTCTCTACCTTGTGTGCTGCATTCTTTGAGGCCATTTTCGCTTTTCCTCAATGCACTTTTGCTCTGCTGAGTTACAGAGGGTTTACACTTTTCTCCTCATTCCACCAATATCCTGGTGGTCACCAGCTAGTATCAAATACTAGCTTTGCTTCTATGGACTTGTGTGGCAAAATGATTTGCAACAACTGAGGATTGCAATGCAAGTGTGAGTGTGCTGTCATACCCAAAATGCTGGGGGCATATATATATATATGTATTGATTCTGTAAGCCGCCCAGAGTCCTTCGGAAGTTGGGCGGCATAAAAATGTGACTAAAAATTAAAAATAAATAAATAAATACCAGACAAATGCCTAGGCTATTGCTATTTCTCCAGCCACACCTGAGTAATATACAGACTTCTCATACAAAACTTTTTTTAAAAAAACAATTCAAGGGAATGCAGATTTGCCGTTGGCTTTCCTGATCATCACAAAAGAATTTGATCAATTGGCTGGGATTTGTTCCACTTGGCTGCAAATTTGGGGGAGCTAATCAGAATGACCTGAATGCCAAATTTATTTTCTCTTTATTTCTGAGAAGGTCCATCTGGAATATACATTAACCTACAGGGAATATATGTGCAAGCACCATTCATTGCATTTCTCCTCTGGCTTCTGCTTTGTATTGTCCTAATAAGTTTCTTGATGAAGACATTCTGGGAGTCGTAGTGGGGAAAGGCACATCATTATTTTCACTATTATAGTATTATTATGCCATTACCTTAATGTTTACTCTGCCTCGGGTACTTGTGCCTGTCTAAGTATCTTAATATTTAAGAAAAATGAATTACAGACCTCCTAGTTATCTGTAGTTTCATTCTTTACCATAGCAGCCGTCCCATGAGCAGCAAAGAAGGAGGCAGATTTTTCAGACAAGAACGCACACCTTGGCAGATAATGATCAAGCTTCAAGCTATGCCAGTAGATTAATATCAAGCATCATTTCTTTTTGTGCCAACAAGGCTAATGAACAGTTGGTTGTCTCCCATGGGCAAATCTGCTGTCTCAAACTTTAGTTATGATGCTCAGTAAATTGACAGCATCTTTCTATAATGCTGAAAGTATTCTTCAGAACTGGTGAAGAATGTGCAAATGATTAGCCTATGATCTGTTTTATGAAAACTCCAGGAATGTGGCCCTCACTTTCTAATATCTCTTTGTGTTCAGAATTACTGAAGAAAGGGAAAGGGCCATTCAATATTTATATAACATTAAAGCCATGGGCTTAGATGCAGATTGTAGGAAGTTAGCCTAAGAAATTATTGGCAAAAATTGTAATTTACACCAAGTCTAGGTCCTCATCTAAAATGGGCTTAGTCACCCAACAGCCTAGTTTCCTTGGCAAGAACAACTTGCATAAAATAATTATTGCAAAGAACTGAAGCCAGAAAATCAGCATAAAATTTTCTCCACCCCTTTTTTATTTTTCTTAGAACTTAAACCTGAGGTACATGTAAGGAACTGTTAAATGCAGCTCTTTAATCAAACAGCAAATTAAGTCTTGCAGTCTTTATTTAACTACAGGCATTGTAAGAAGAAAATACCAAGTTGGAGTTGGCGCTGCCTGACTCAGCATTGCCATAAGCTTTACCAAGAGCTGTGTCAAAGCGTTCTTGGGTGTTCTCCATCCAGGAAGAATGCTCCCCTTACAGAATTTCAGGATAGCCAAAGATGTTGGCAGCAGATGGGAGGTTGTCGTTTTGACATGTAACATTTGTGTTGGTTTGCTCCAACAGCCAATGTACAGAAAACAACATCAAGCTAGAAAGTGCCACCTAGTGAGCCAGACCCCTTGTGTCATGATTGTTCAAAACCAAATTCTGTTCAAGTGCAGATTAGCCCTTGGCTGCCAATGCTGTATTCCTCGGTCTAATTCAGAATACAGCAGCTGAGTGCCCAAGCACCCATTATGTTGCAATTCCAGAAGACTTTAAAAACCCAGGCTTCAGTTTCTATTGTGGTATGTCTCTACATGGAAGTCAGCAAACTTTGCTGTTACACCAATGTCCACACAC
Organism: Aparallactus werneri; assembly: GCA_032468035.1. Classification (NCBI taxonomy): domain Eukaryota; kingdom Metazoa; phylum Chordata; class Lepidosauria; order Squamata; family Lamprophiidae; genus Aparallactus; species Aparallactus werneri. Next base: position 28,468 of record JANHFQ010006397.1, on the reverse strand, counting down.
AGTTCTGTGAAACAGTCACTCTCCACATCTAGAGATGAGTCCAACTACTGTACAAATCCCATTCTAATGTAATGCATTAGAAGACCAGGCAGTAACAAATCTGTGTTATATTGCAGGATTACACATCCTTTGGTGCTTAGCTCTGGAATGCATGCACCAGGTCTCCCACATCCAGGCATCACATCTCCATCTGGGAAACAAGAAATGGATCATTATGACCGAAGCATGTAAGTAGCCAAGAACTGAGATGAAGACTTACATAGGTACTGTGCCATTTATTTATCTGTTGCATTTCTATGCTGCTGAATCCTCAAGACTTATAGCAAGTCTTACAGCAAATAAGACACAATAAACTTTCCACCAGAAAATAAATGTAGTACAATGCACAACAAAGACAGAATGATGTAGCTTTCAATTTACAACCATTTGTTCAGCCACCGTTTGAAGTTACAGTCGTGCTGAATGTATAGTACTTATGAACAGTCCTCAAAATTGTGGACATTGCAGAGCTCCTGTGGTCATCTTTGGAAGTCTGGCCACATTTATGACTGCAGGGGCACTTCCCCGCCCCCTTCTTCCTTTTTTCCTTTCCCCCATCTCTGCCCTTTGGTTGTCCTGCACAGCAGCACTCCTTGGCAGTGGTGGCAACACTGGGGCTGAAGTAGAGGCCTGAGGCCTTCAGCAGTTTCAGTCAGCTGGCCCCCTTCCCAGTCTCTAATTCAGTTCAAGCCCACAACTGGTGGCACAGCTCAAAGCTCTTGCCACCCCATACTCCGCAGGGCCTGTCACACCAAACTGACCATCACCATCTTTCTCCTCCTGCTAAAAAGTTGTGCCCAACCTGCCCTATGTGAGGCAGCATCTAACCCTCCTAGACCTTCTTCCAGAGTCTACTCACATTATGCTTCAAAAAGCGCATGCTGTTCTTATGATGCTTCAGGATGCCTCAGAGGCTTTCAAAGGTTTTGCGAAGCATCACAAGAACAATGCAAGTGATTTGGAGAACAGCAGGCATGGCCTACTCATGAATTTTAGGTGACCACAGAAGCCTGGGAATCATGCATGCTATTTGGACCATGACACAAGTGACCTCAGGAAGAAGATCTTTGAACCAGGCTGGGCACAACTAGTTAGCAGTGGGAGGAAGATGGCAAAAGTCAGCTGAGGGTAGTATGGCCAGTGAGCACAGGGCAGCAGGACTGACAGAAGTGGCAGAATGCAAGTGGCCATAAGGACAGAGATGGGGAGGGGAGGCGATAAGAGGATGGAGGAGTTGAAGAGGAGGCAGTTCCAAACTTAAGAGACTGGGAGGGATCAAGCTGGGAGTGGCTTGGGTCAGTTGGTAATAATGGCAATGGGGAGTGCCAGATTGCTGTCTCTAAATGTCAGACATTTTTTATGACCACATCATTTATCAATGGAAATTCTGGTCCCAATTACCACCATAGATCAAGAACTACATATAATTAATATAATAATTAATATCCAAGTAATAATAATTAACATCCATCCATAAATGTCCTCCAGAAAATTTCAGTCTGTAAAAGTCTCTGGAAGGCTGTCACAGAAGGAGCCATGATAGAAATGCGATACTTTCTGATCTCTGCCTTCCTCACTTCACAGAAATGGGTTGTCATAAGCTGCTTCTCCTAAGGCACAGGTGTCAAACTCGTCGCATTACATTGCCATCACATAACGTTTCACAATGTTTTCCCCCTTTCCAGAGCTGGGATGTGTATGGCCTGTGCATGACACATCTGGCCCACGGGTAGCCAATTTGACACCCCTCTCCTAAGGGAACTTCTTCAGGTGGGAGGAATCTGGCAGGAATAGGTGGTCTAATATGTTCTCTGGCATGCTCCCTTACTAGTTCCATCTGTTGGAAGAGCAGCTGCTTCTTCTCATTTGCAAAGCCAGTGTCCACAAGTCTCATTTTCAGGGTTACACATTGGAAGATTGCACTCTGTCTGTTACTCATCAGACATAATCAGGCACACATCTGTTGTAGCAGTTCAAAAAGAACATCTTATGTCCTACCAGGCAAAAGTAATAAACATGATGATTCCTACATGAATATTTCATATATCAGATTAACAGAGCAAATTAATTGAACTGGATCAATAGGATGTTTTGTAGGATATTTTGGACTGTAGAAACCAAAATTATATCTCCAGTGATAATGTCTTAGAATTGGCTTCCATTAGAAAACATATTTTGCTCTTTTAATGTTTAATCTTTTGCTCATCGATTTTTTAAACCTACACTGTCAATCCTTATTTTTTATTATTTTCTAAGAGGCTGCAGTACTGAGGTAAGACCCTGTATTATCAATGGGTTCTTTTCTCTTTTATATAAGGAAATCACAATCAGAACCAAAGAGAGAAAAGGAAGCTAAGAAGCCTACCATTAAGAAGCCTTTGAATGCTTTTATGTTGTACATGAAAGAAATGCGGGCAAAAGTAATTGCTGAATGCACCTTGAAGGAAAGCGCCGCGATCAACCAAATTTTAGGAAGACGGGTAAGAGCACAAGTGGTCTGTCTTGTTTAGATTGATATATAGGCATTAGGAAGGGTTCATGATGAATGAGTTGTTTGTTTTTTCAGAAATTCTGGATTTTAGTTGTAAACATTATTTTCAGCCAAGATATTGCTCCAATGGTTTGGGGAAAAGGCTGGAGAAAGGCTCTGAAAATTATTCTCCTGTATAGGTGAATAGTCCAGCTGTATAGTGACCTGGTTGATGTGCAGTTTGCAGCATACCAACACACTTTTTCAGAGCTGAGATCTCCATGGTTTTGCTGGATCTTATCCATATTTAGACTTCAACTGTATCTGTTTATATATCTGTTTCAGTGCATTTGGATGGGATTCGAAAATGTAACAAAATTTATAATAATAAAACTTCTGCACCAATGCAGAAAGGACTGCTTAAGAAAACACAACACACACACATTTTTCTTTTTCCAATTTGTTTTAGGAAGGTTGTATATATGTCCCTACATCAGCAGATTATGAAGTATTGTGGTTTTCATTGTCTGGGACTTTCAAAAGATGTCAGGAAACTCAAATTGATTATTTGTATATCACTTTCTACATCTAAAATATTTTTCCCTCCACAAAGTACGGATCCACACAAAAGCAGGTGCCAACTATTGTCATTTTAGAGAGGGGATGTAACATGAGAAATGACGTACCAAAGGCTGCTCAACTAAATTATTATAGCTGAGGAAGCTTTTCCTTTTTGAATTTCAAAGACCAGTGATCTTTTTAATTTATTTTTTTGGCCAATCATATAATTTAACTTTTCTTATCAGGACATATAACTTTCAATTTTATCCCAAATTCTGTTCTTGATTCTAAATAGTAAAAATTTAAAGTGGATATATAAGTAAAAACAATGTGCTGGTGAATTCAGTCAAAATCTTCTATTCCTGAATTTGGGGGAGGGGGGTTAGCAGGGATTTCATTTATTTATAGAGTAAGAGACTGAATTCTCTTTATTTAATAAAACTTTTGCTGTTGCTTCCTCCACAGAGAAGTTCAGTTTCCATAAAAACTGATAAGTACAGGCATATGCAAATGAATAACAGTGACTGCATTAGTAATTAGTGATTTGGGGATTTGAGAAACGAAGAAATTCTAAAATAAAATTGCTATTGCTGCATCTTTTCCCCCCTCATGTTCTGGTACCGAAAATGCGCAGGTGGAAGGAGGAAATGGAGCATTACCTTATCACAAGAGTTGGAAATGTATTGCTTTTGCGATACAGAATTCTTCCTACTGGCCATTCTTCAGCTTCACTGCTGTGAGATGGTGGCTAAATAAATTGATATAATTAATAAACAAATGTCTAGAAGTTGTAGTTCAGCAGCATGTGCAAGGCCACTAATTCTTCACTCTGCTCTGCTATGTGGAAGATTCTTCTTTCATGTGTTTATCAAGATCAGATGTGTGCAACAGAGTGTTTCCAAATACCATATGTAAAGTTAAGGGCTGAATCTTTGTGAATATGTTCATCTTCCTTCCACCCACCTTGCATCTATGCGATAAATTAGATGTTAAGAGAATTAAGATTTCTGGATATATTTTACATCTTGCTTAAGATTGTGGCTGGTTGCTGCTGATGGGAGCTGTAATCTACCAACACCTGGAAGGCAGCAGTATGCTTTTTTGATCAGGGTGTGAGAGTACTGTAAATTTCTTGGGTGCTCATTGTTTTCTATGGTTCCTTTTCAGTGGCATGCATTGTCACGAGAGGAGCAAGCCAAGTATTATGAACTGGCCCGCAAGGAAAGGCAGCTTCACATGCAGCTCTATCCTGGCTGGTCTGCAAGAGATAACTACGTGAGTATCTGGGATCTGTGGTAGTGGCAGAGTTTATGTAGGACACTAGCTATTTTTGCTTTTTAAATAATAATAATACTATAATAATAATAATACTTGGACTTATATATCGCTTCATAGTGCTTTCCAGCACTCTCTAAGCGGTTTACAGAGTTAGTATATTACCCCCAATAATCTGGGTCCTCAT
>JANHFQ010006394.1:25392-36930 GCA_032468035.1 Aparallactus werneri | reverse complement strand
AATATGTTAATAGAATTAAATTAGTTAAGATGAGGATTGTTATAATAATTAGATATATCACATATATCAGTATTAAGTTAAGAGTAGAGAACTAATACTGATGTAATGAGTATAGCTGTAAATTTTAATTGCTACTACACAAGATATTTGTACCCAGATGACACACTGTTTGTTTAAATGAAAGATGGATTGTGTTAAAAGTAAAATTAAAAAAATATTTTAAAAAAGTTAAAACAACACTGAAAAAGTGACATGACCATTTTTCATACTTATGACCATTGCAGAATCCCCATGGTCACATGATTTATATTCAGCGGCTTGACAACTGCTTCATATTTATGATGGTTGCAGTGTCCCGGGGTCATGTGACCATCTTTTCCAACCTTCTGAGTCAATGGGGAAGCCAGATTCACTTAACAACCGGGTTACTAATTTAACAACTGCAGTGATTCGCTTAACAAATGTAACAAGCAAAGATGTGAAATGGGACAAAACTCAATAAATTTCTCACTTAGCAACCTAAATTCTGGGCTCAATCACGTCCATAAGTCAAGGATTACCTATACTTATGCACTGGGATGTCCGTCCTGGTAGTCTGTCTCAGTTCTGCCCTGATCTCACTCTGTTTGGTTTCCTTTGGGATCAGCCTTCTTCCCCCCAAGGTGCAGCTGGTTGCTGTGTTGCTTACTCATTTGGAGCCTTTAAAACCTCTATTAGCTGATCAAACTGCTTTAGGTTCCATTTTATTCTCCCTGCTTCAGTCACCAAGCTTTGAACAGGAATTTAGCAGATATGTTCTTGCCAGGGCGAAGAAATATTTTTGGTGAATTATACTTTTTCTGTGGTATCTTCATAAACATTTTAGCTCCGAGAGAGAAGCACAGTAATTGGTAGGTTGATGTTAGGTTTGCGTGTAATACAGTAGCCACCTTCTTAGTCTAGGGTTACGGTTAGTTTTGAAAGATTGTGAGCTTTTGTGTATATAACGTCATCTGTGAGTGCCATTGCGGTCACAGAGAATGTATCTTTCTGCGTCTCGTAGCTTCTGCTCCAGTCTTCCATGTGTATAATGCTCAGTATTTTCTAGCAGATAGTTGACCACTGTGTCATTCAGTTGTGAGCGCTTTATGAATTTAGTGCACTATATGAGTTTCTTTTCAAGAAGGAATGCCAAATCCTCAGGCCTTGCCTACCACTATGACTTCCATGAACTGATTGTTTTGGAAGTAACTCACACAAGGTTTTTTTGCCCCTAAGTGCTGGAATAATGCAGTTCACTTGAACATAAATATCTCAGTCAGGGGCACACAGCCATCAGTTTGCAGGGAAGTTTTTGATTCTCCTGCACAATGTTGGGCCAGCCTGGTACTTCTGCTCATTGGTTTATTATTGTGGCAAGTTAAGAAAGTTAAACACTCCCAAGCAGAGAAGAAACACTTAACAAGCACTGGCCTGGAAGCCAGAAGCAGGTAAACAGTTCTGAGCAAGTCAGCAGTATGACAGAATACGGACCAAACCTTCCATCCTCTTCTGTCCTGATGGGGGCATCTAGTGAAGCTCCAGAGGAAGAAAGGCTTGTTGGCACCCAGTATAAAGTAAAACTGTCAGCTGTCACCTTGTGCCTGCTGTGCTTCGCTGTTATGCGGTGACAGATTGATATGAATTGTGGGGAGGGGGGTGTTTGGGGAATCGAAAGTAGAGAATGTAACTTCTCGAGATGCTGCCCCAAAATCACCAAGCTGGAAGGAGGAGTGAGTCACATACAGTGGAACCTCAGTTAATGAACACTTCTGTTCGCGACCAAATCAGTTTACAACCTAAAAATATAGCCGATTTTTGAATTGGTTCATGATTCAAAATTCGGGTGGCGAACAAAAACAGCACAGAAAGATTCCTTTCCATGCCATTTTCCCTTCTGTGCGTGCGCAGAATTGTCTGCACATGCGCAGTGTTGCTTCAGATCGCGACCGCAGTCCGGGAACGGATTGCGATGGTGAACCAAAGTTGCACTGTACCAAGCTGCACTTGGACACCCCATTATGAAAATACCTTGCATGGACTTGATTGGTTATAGTGGGGTCAGCAGTGAGGGTAAGTTGCAGTGGGGGGGAGTAGAACTTATGGATTTTGGCACACAATTCTCAGTCATGGCTATGCAATACACTTGACCTCTAATAAAACTATACCTTTCTAAAGAAATGGAGCCAAGGATCATTTCTATTTAGAGGTATAGTTTATGACCAGTCTGACAAATATGAGTAGCAACAGTAAGCAAAAGATGTAATTGTGCATTTTCTGGTAACCAGAGATTGGTAAGCATTTTTTTTGTGACAGATTGTTTGGCTTGTAAAGTAAGTATAAAGTAAAATTAGTGGGGGACCATTGTCAATATTTTCCTGGTCATTTTTCCTTAAGGAGAAATCCTGGAAGTGAGAGTTGTTGCTTCGGTTCTATACTTTCAGACATTCCTGCTGTGATTTGATCGATCCACTTGCTCACTAAATATTTTTCCCAGGCAGATAATCGAGAGCAGGAAGGCTATTAACCCTGACTGACATCTCAGAAAAGGAAAGCTGGAACACTAGTTGTTCATGTTTATAGAAAGTACTAACAGCCGGATGGGGTAATGCAGCCATCCTTGCTCTCTTTGACCTCTTGGCAGCTTTCAATACCATCGACCACGATATCCCTTTTGGCCAGCTACAGGGACTGGGGCTGTGCTGGTTCAACTCCTTTTTGCATGGTCAGCCCAATCACTATTGAAAGGGAGTGGAAGATCCAGCCCTCACCACTATTTTTTGGTGTGCCCCAGGGCTTGATATTCTCTCCATTCCTTTCCAATATCTCTATGAAACCGCTAGGCAAAATCATCTGTCACCACTGGTTGAGATATCTACTGTATGCCGATGACAGCCAACTCTGTATCTCTCCACTCTTTGTTTCCCAAGTGATGCTGTGGCCACCCTCTCGTGGTGCCTGAAGGCAGTGGGGACCTGGATGGGGGACAACAGGCTTCGACTGAGCCCTGACAAGACCGATGGCTTTGGGTACACAGGGCTCTGGGATTCTGTCATCTTTTATTCTGGATGGGGTAGTAGTGCCCCAGAAAGATCCAGTTGTGGTTTACAACCTAAAAATCCACCCAATTTTTGAATTGGTTCATGATTCAAATTTCAGGTGGCGAACAAAAACAGCACAGAAAGATTCCTTTCCGTGCCTTTTTCTTCTGCGCATTCCCCTTTCTAACATGAAAATATTTTCCAACCTTCAAAACTGCCAACATTGCCTTGAAAGCCCTGAAAAATATTCCAAAATTGCCCCAAATATGGCTGGAGAGAGGAAGTTAAATGTTGGCAACAAGAACTTGGAATGTAGGTACAGTGACCAAATGTCCTTTTTTTTTTACAAAGGACACTCCTTTATTTCAGAAAACTGTCCTTTATTAGAAAATGCATTTTGTACTGTTTTCTGGGTTCTGCAGTTCAATTTTCTTTTGTAAACCAAAGTTATTAAAAATAAACAATTACCTACAAACCTCTTTCAGGTTTGCCCCTTTCTCCAATTCATTTTTTTCCTGAGGAATTATGGTCACCATGAGTACAATGTGATGGGTTTGATATTTCTGTCTCAAGTTCTGTCCTCTGCTTCATGGTACTAATTGCAATAGGCCCAAGTTTAGTCTTTTCAGGACATTATTCTGATCATCCCTTGACTCTTCAAAATGAAACGAAAGTTATCCCTGCTTTTGAAAAGCTGTCTTAAGCACATGGTACATATGACAGAGGGGAAAATTCAATTCACTGGATTTTGACACCTTTCAGCTTAGACAGACCTTTTAAAAAATGATCATGCTATACAAATAATAAATGCAACTGGTAAATAAGCAATAGAACGTACCTCTTATCAGCATTAAACTGCCCTGTAGGGAATATTTCTCTCTTGTTCATGTTTCTATCTGTATAACAGAATTTGACTTCTTTTTAAATATCAAGGTGATTGTGCTCTTCTGTATGTCAGAATCAACAACGTGGCAACTGCTGTTGGAAAAGAAGCAAAGCTTCATCTCTTTCAAGCTCAGGAATGGCTAAAGCTTCAAGAAAGCCAGCAGGATTACAACTGTAAAGAAAAACTGGCTAAAGCTCAGCTGATAAGTGAGTCTGTGCACAGGTGTCATTAATGTATTGAGCCGTGATATAGTCTGCTTATACTCATTGGCTGATCATAGATTAATCCTTAGTAAAGCATTTTAGATGCAGTTAAAGTACTTTGATATTTGTACCAAATAGCAAGCTAAGGCACATTGACTTCTAGCTATACTAGTTATGAAATCTTTCTACAATCACACCTGTTCTGCTTCCTTACACACACTCGTATATACTTTTTTCATTTAGATAATAGAGGATTGTTACACCCTGCTGATCCCCAGCATGGCCATTCTTGTTTTGGAAATCCTGATAAAGTTAATCAGAATCGAGATTGTAGTTGTTGACAAAACTCAGCACCTAGGATAAGTTCATAGAAGGGAAAAGTTTCTAATCTGTTAACTCTTGCAATCCAAGCAAATGTTCATATTTACTCTTCTCTTTTGGATTAAATACAAAATGTGATAACATAATGCCGACTAGTGTAGATTAATCAGGTGTATTAACTCAGGTGTAACACTTGGAAACTTAGCATCTCAGCCTGTCTTTGCAGCCAGTCCAAAGCTCTCCCCACTAGAGTTTTAACCACAACGAATATTAGAATGAAATCAGAGATAGGCAATTTTGGATGGGCTAGAGGCTATCCTTGGACTTCCAAACTGCTAGAGGAGGGGATATGCAGAAGGCTGTCCCTCTATTGCTGTGAAATCAAGAGAAAGGGCCAGATCCTTTGCCCTTTTCTGCCGTTTTGTTTAGAGCAGGAAGATTTGAGACATGAGCTGCTCCCACCGGAGAAAAACTTCTCCATCGCGCAACTGAAAATCTTCCACTTTGCCACATTTTTAAATGATTATATTTGCTTCTGTTTCTAAGTTTTCTCAGTGAATTGAAGAGAAATTTGTTACCCATGCAGCTGACTTAAAAGCACTTTTAAAAACCATTCAGTGACGCAATTGTTTATTTTTGCATATTGCAAGTGTTAATATTAAAACCTATAATTATGGTAGCATAAAATAAGAAAATGTCTAGTTTTTTTAAAAAGCATGAAAAGAGTCCTTTTGTTTCCTTGTTCAGTTAAAGAAAATGAAACTAGGAAATCAAATTACAAAGGCTAATATCAACTTTTATGGACCACAAATATTTTATAATTAGTAAATCCTCAGATAGTTTATTTCAAAGTGGTCATAATCAGGGTAATTCTTAACTGATACACTAATAAAAATGTTAATAGTAGTTCACCACCAGTACCTATAGTTAATTATACACTGACATTGGCAGATTTTAAAAGGGGTGGTGCAGTGGCCTAGAGGTAGAGCTCTTGCCTCACAATCAGGAGGCTGTGAGTTCAATCCTAGGTAGAGGCAGNNNTCTGTTTAGTCATGCGGCCACATGACCACAGAGATGTCTTCGGACAACACTGGCTCTTTGGCTTTGAAATGGAGATGGGCACTGCCCCCTAGAGTCGGAAACGACTAGCACGTATGTGCAAGGGAAACCTTTACCTTTATCCGTTTACATTTCCAGCGCACTGGCGATATGTTTTGGAACATTTTTGCCATTCTTGCTGGTGGCAGATGCCATCTATAGAACATTTTGTAAAAGTTTTCTTTGTATGCTATTGACATTGTTAATTTGAAGTTTGTTTGTTTGTTTGTTTGTTTATTTACTTATTTATGCCACCCACCTCCTCAGGGACTCCGGGCAGCTCACAACAATAAATACAACAATAAAACATTAAAATATTAAAACATTAAAAAACATTAAAAATATTAGAAGGATGGACTCATTAGTTTCTTGCCAATTGTCTAGTTCTATGTTATATCCAAAATTTTTGGCCCATGATTTCTTTTACATGTTCTTCTTCCATTTTGAAATTCAATAGGTAATTATAAATTTTCTTTATTAATTTGTCATCTATCCCTAACAATATCTGATCCAATTCTAAGAGTTCTTTATAAAATCCATATATTTCTGCATCTTTAAACATGAAAAATTTCTTGAGTGCTAGAAATTTCTTATCACTAAAAGCTTCCTGGAGATAGTGACTTTAATGTATTTTTTTTAAGTGAACATGAACTGCACCGAACAAAATATAACGATATCCCAGGTCCCTTATCCAGACACGTGGTATGTATTTTATGTCGACAAGTTTACCTGTGCGGAGACATATGAAGACTCTGAATCTGAGGATGTTCAATTTGAAATGGTGCTACTAAATCCAGATGCAGAACGGAATCCATTAGATCACTTTAGTGCAGGGGAATCAGGTAAAGTATTTTTCTTGATACGGACTGGGTTTTGTGGGAAATAGAATGAAGACGTGACCAATTTAATGGAAGTACATTTTTGGAGAAGAAGCATTTATCCAAATCTATGAAAGATGATTCATTTAATACTAAGTTAAAATGGGTTGATTGCTTTAACCAAACTTTAGGGATCATAAAGCTAAGTTCTTCCCTCTTCCACTTTTCTTGTACAGATAACAGGCAAATAATCCAGAATATCTGTTTGACTTTTTTACTTTGGAAATAAATGTAATTTTATCCTTATATTTGCTTAAATACAGGTATGGTACAGTGCCTTACCTGTATATTTCTTTTAGCTGTGTTGAATGAATTGAGAAGCAATAGTGCAAGCTGGGATGGTCAAACATTTAAGCCTTGGGGTTTAACATTTAACAGCTATCTTCAGTAGCTTTTGGATTCAGTTCCAGAAAGAAATACCATATATACTCGAGTTTAAGTTGATCCGAATATAAATCAAGATACCTAATTTCACCCATGAAAACTGGGAAAAGTTAGTGAATTGTGTATAAATCGGGGCATCAATTTAGCCCTGAAAATCAGCTGTTTTAGTTAACGGTCGGCCATTTTGAATATTTGATTTTTAATTATTTTTTTAAATTTTTTTACTGGGCCCTCCCAGCAAACAGCTGTGCTGCTGCAAACAGAGATTTTTGTTTGGCACACACTGCACGGGCATCACCTTAGGTCCCCAAAAATCAGTTGACCCGAGTATATGTCGAGGGTGACTTTTTCAGCCCATTTTGGGGGCTGAAAAGCTAGACTTATACTCGAGTATATATGGTACATATTTGATTGCAAAACAAACAAAAAAGGTTGTCTGCAACTTTTTTAAGCTTTTATGTCTTTTTTGGCATTATGTGACTGTCTTCCCATAGCAATTTAATGAATAAAGAAAAGAATATGAATTATAGAACCTACAGTTTGTTAGTTCGGTTTACTTCACAAAATGTTGTAAGGTAAAGTTGCATTTTACATGGGAGCACTTTATGGAGCACCCACCACTTTTAAGTATTGCAGCAGTGACATCTAGTGGTAAGACAAAACACCTCCCTCTTAGCTGCTGCTTTTGAAAGCACTGCCATAGTTGCCATATTCACTCTGAAAAACAATCCTGAAGATAATGATGCTTCAAAAGAAGGATGATTAGGCAGAAAAAAGTCACATAACCAAACGGATTATATTTTGAAATCAAAAGCATATGTAAGTTTCCCTGTTTCATGTAATTCCCAATCCCTATTGCAACATTTCTCAATCTATACGCAATTTGAGCTGTGTGAACTTCAACTCCCAGAATCCCCAGCACGCATTATATGGAAACCCTATCACATATCTTCATCTCTGTTAGCATTCTATCTCCTCTGGTGGTGGTCCTTTAAAGACATAATGAACCTCTCGAGGTCCCATCACGAAGGGCCTTTCCTGTATTGGAACTTATTTCTGGAATGCTCCCTGCATCTTTTAGCCCAAGATACGAAACAGATTATTTCTCCAGACTTTTCAGATTTCTCAAACTTCAAATTGGCTCTCCATTGTTACTAAGCTGTAGCCAAATGTGTTTTAATTGGACGTTGCTGTGGGAATTGTCAGGTTTTTCATTAGACAGAAGGCATGAAAACAGGCATTCATTGTCAAAGAAATGAATGGATATTGTTTTATTTTGTTTACAGGCTTACATGAGTTCTTCTTCCTGCTTGTCCTGGGTTATTTTGTTGCTGCCTGCATTTACGCTCAGTCCTTGTGGCAAACAATTAAGAAAGGAGGACCTATGCACACGGTGCTCAAAGTGCTCTCTGTAGTTTTGCTCCTGCAAGCAGCTTCAGCTCTTGCAAACTATCTGCATTTTTCAAGGTAAATTCAGATCCCACAGAAGGGGCTTCAGCTGAATTCCTATAAACCGTTGCTCTTGTCTGCTATCTTGGGCTTCGAGCAGCAGCCTTTACTAACAAGAATTTCTAGCTTTCCCGGCTAGTTTTGCTCTTAAGGCCTGAACCTCAAATGATTCCTTTCAAAAATCCTAGGCTTTGCTGCTTAGGCCTAAACTTACTTTCTGCTCCAGCATACAGAGCCAAGCATGCTAAGTTACTGTACTGTATTTCTTTGGGAAAAAATATTTATTTTGGAAAATTTATATAGCTGCTTACTCACTCACAGCGACTCTAGGCAGCTTACAGAAAATAAAAATGTAAAGTAAAAATAATAATAAAATAATAAAATAATAACACCCCCCTCAGCAACAACACACACTCATATCAGCCTTTTAATGGGATCCATCCCACTGTGGGTTCCCACTGGCAAAACCATTTCTTCAGGGCTTCCGAAAGAGTGTCAGCATAGGAGGCCATTATAATTTTTGGAGGAATGATGTTCCAGAGGGAGGGAGCCACCCCAGAGAAGGCCCTTCTTGATCCCGCCACATGTATCCGAGTAATATGAGATAGCAACTCTCATTACAGAGTGCATGGATTGCTTGGGGTTATACTGTGGATTCTCACAGTGATATGGAAGCCATTCAGATCTATGCAGGTAATTCGTACTTCTGAGCAGACCAGGCTTCTATCATACTGAATTTATTTCTCCAATTTGCTGGGGGAAATATCACTCTAAGGCAGGGATGTCAAACTTGTGATGACACATCATCACGTGACATATCACACCTTTTTTCTCCTTCGCTGAAATGGGTGGGGTGGCCAGGATGTGATGCATCTGGCCCGCGGGCCACAAGTTTGACAACCCTTCTCTAAGGTGATGCTTATTCAGTGGCCTCTAATTTTAACAAAACTGGTTTCACAGAGCATTAGGACAAAGAATCAAATTGCCAGTTGTTTCCTGATATTAAACCCGCAGAATTGTTTTGTGGTTTGTTCATAATCTTCTTTTCTTGTGGCTGCACATTCCTACTTCAGTTTCTTTTCAAATTCACTTCTTTAATCTTAAATAGAGTTTCATATGGTGGGTTCCTTGAAATAATGCAAATACATTATAAACCAGGGTTGGAATGCATTCCAGATTTCTTTTAATATTTTTGTTTGTTTTCTTAACACAGTAAACATAAACTAGCTTTATGTAAATTTACATGTAAGTAACATCTATGAATGAAGGAATAAAGAGGGAGTCTGGTTAGGACAAAAGGGAGCCGAGTGCAGAAGTTTCTCAATAGCAATTGCAGTGGCCAAATTATATTCCAGTGTAAGCAAATTTATATGTGCTCTTCGTAATCCAATCTCTATTTCTTTTGCTATGGATTACCTTTAACACATTCTGCAAATAATGTGTGTGTGTGTGTGTGTGTGTCCAGAAAGATTATTTGTAATTATTGTGCAGGCCCTTTGCATTTGAACGAGAAAGTGTGCTTCTGAGCACGGAGAGTGCAAAAGTAAGACCTACTGCCAACTCCTGAGAGCAACTACGTCTGTCTGAGCATCATATAGCCCCTTTCACCACAACTTCACATCCTAGGAAAAGCTTGTTTGGCTCATGAAGTGGCAGACTCAGAAGTACCTTTTATTTTAGAATCTGAAGTGGTGCACAACTCTAATATTGTGTGTGAAGCACTGGACTTTTTAACAGAATGAGCTTTTGAAAATAATTTTCTTTCGTTTACATTAGTTATTCAAAAAATGGAGTAGGATTGCCTTTTATGGGAAGCCTTGCAGAATGTAAGTACATCTTTTCTAAGCTGAGTATTTGTTTTCTCTGGTATATCATGAAATGATATTTAATATCCTTTTAATTATTGCATGTGTTATGTGGAAGGTACTAATGTCCTGTACTTCCACATACTGCCTGGGATCCCACCAGCCAATACGCAGGGCAGGACTTTGTTATCATTTATTTGCATCGTTTGGGGAGCCCTCAACCCTTTATTCAACCTAGAAATAAGGAAAAAATTTCTGACAGTGAGAACAGTCAACTCATGGAACAGAAGCTGCCTTCAGAAGTTGTGGGAGCTTCATCATTGGAAGCTTTCGAGAAGAGACTGGACGGCCATTTGTCAGAAATGGTGTAGGGTCTCCTGCTTGGGCGGAGGGTTGGACTAGAAGACCTGCAAGGTCCCTTCCAACTCTGTAAATCTTAAAGACATTGTTAACCACCAAAAGATCACTTGTTCTGCTGCAAATGTTGGTAACGTCTTGCTACATTTTTGGGGAAGTGAATAAAAGTAAAGAACATTCCTAATGAATCCAAAATTGATTTCAATATGGCAAGAATGAGTGCTAATGGTAAACATTCAACTGTTCACTCAAAGGATTGGCTGCCCTGAAGGACCTGCATGAAGGGCAGAGGCTTCCCCTAGAAACATTTTGCAGAACTAAGGCCCTATCCAAGGAGTTTCTATGTGCCAGTATCCCTAATGCCATCATGTATGATTTAACTGTGTAACCTTTTTGACCTTCCCCTTAGTGTGTGACATAATCTCTCAGGTGCAGATGTTGTACCTGCTACTGAGTCTTTGCATGGGATGGGCAATTGGTAGAATGAAGAAATCTCAGAGCAAACCTCTCCAGTGGGATTCCAGTCCAGCATCCACCGCCATTGCCATAACTGCTGTTGTGACCCAGGTCTGTGGTGGGGTTTGTTTTGTCTTTACTGAAGAAAGGATTAGTGGCTAATAATTCTAGAACATCAGTAAGATGTAATGTTGAAAATGATGTTACCTGAATAGTACGGCCTAATGGTTATTTGGGAAGATAACTATGAAAGGCAAGCTGGACAGGTTCTGCACCTGATTTTAGCATAATTGGAAGAGGCTGCAAAAGCCATAGCCTCCAAAAGAGAACCAGATCGGTGTAGTATACCAGGATAGAAATTGGGAAACCTGAATTCTAGTCCTATCTCAGGCATGAAAACCTGAAGGTGTTTACGGTGACCTTGAGTCAGTCCCTTTTTCTCAGCCCTAGGAAAAAGAAGGAATGGGAACCACTTCTGAAATTTAGACACAACTACAAAGACTTGTCCAAGGGGTAAAAATTGACTCCAGGTCCCCGTCTCTAAAAGGATTAGTCCAGAATATTTTGTTATACCATATATACTCAAGTATAAGTCGATCCAAATATAAGTCAAGGTACCTAATTTCACCCATGAAAACTGGG
>JANHFQ010006391.1:1425-11632 GCA_032468035.1 Aparallactus werneri | reverse complement strand
ACTAACTTTTCCCAGTTTTCATGGGTGAAATTGGGTACCTCGACTTATATTTGGATCGACTTATACTCAAGTATATATGGTAAGTGGACTTTGCCCCATTTTACAACCTTTCTTGCCACAGTTAAGTGAATCACTGCGATTGTTAAATTAGTAACACAGTTGTTAAGTTTGACTTTGTCAGAAGGTTGCACATGACCTGAGACACTGTAACTACTGGTATCAGAGATATGAATCAGTTGCCAAAGTGTCTGAATTTTGATCACATTACAATGGGAATGCTGTAATAGTCATAAGTGTGAAAAATATTCATGTCATCTTTTTCCAGTGTTGTTGTAACTTCAGTCACTACAGGAACAGCTGTATGTTGAAGGCTACAAGTATTAGGATGAAATCACTTTCTAGATTGTTAACAAACTACCTGTGCTCCCGATTTATTCAGATTTCCGTCTTTTGCCATTATTAAAACATGGAAAATATGGAAGAATCAGTAGTAAGCAAAGCCTAAATCCCCAATTCTTTCTTTTCCAGGACATTCAACATAGGGAGCAGTCTTAGCTTCTTGTTGTCAAGCTTACTGAACAGTTTTGAAAATCATTGATAGATGTTCTTGAAAAGAAAGCTAGTTAGTTAATTTACTTATTTTACAGATTGCCCATTAGGCAAGATGTGAGCTGCAAGAACCCAGACAACAAAGAGTTCATTTTAATCTTTATCTCTTTGCTCCATCTAATGATTGCTGGGAGTTTCACAGCTCATCTATGTACAGCAAGAAGTAATGCATTTATTTATTATATTTAAAATGGTTTTGCTATTTAAGGTTGAAAGTAATTTGGTTCATTACATGCAAGCCCAAGAACATTTTTTGCTGTGTTTCATTGTAATTTTTGTTTCAGATGCCAATAAAATTAAACAATTACTTTGTCCTTCCCTTCTTCCTTTGACCTTCTCTCCAGTTCTGTTGTTTCCTTTGCCTGTTCAGGCTACTAGTAACACTAGACTAGCTTCCTTCTATATCTGTCATTTTGTGAATAGCCAAGTCTTCACAGCAGTCATTGTATGACAGTGTTCCCCTGCATCCCCGAAGATCTACATATCTTAAGCTCTCCATAGCTGCTCACTCCAAATTCATTCCAAATGAGTGGCAAATATTCAGAAACAAATTCAGCTGAAGTAAATATTGTTTCCCTATACATTTAGCAATCTCACAACTGAAGAACTCCCCCATCCTAGATCAGTGAACATTAAATAACTGTAAGGATTTCTTGCATCTTAATTTAAGACAAAATTGCAAACGAATACTTGACGTTTTGTATCAATTTAATTTTTCCTCTGGGCCCTCTCTGCGAAAAAGACGTTTGCTAAACCATTTTTAAAAAGCCCCAATAAGCGGCTGATTTTACCCACCCACTTCCCAGTTTTCTTAGTACAAAATAATTTCCAGGTATTGTACACAGCACTATTTTCGCCAATAATTTCTCAGTTCACTTACGCAAGAAAACGAGTCACGTCCACAAGGTTTGGAATTACATCGTTCTGTGGGATCCCGCGGCCGTTTTGTTTTTCTTTGCCAGGAATTCGCTCAGCCTACTCAGAAAAGGCGGATAAAGTTTTCTTCGCTTCCCTCTTAAGTTCTGATTGTCCAAAGCCCTAAAAAAAATTGGAACAAGCTTAATTATACAATCTCATTCAATTCACACGTTTCATAAAAGGCGAGATTAAAAAAAAAAACTCTTGACCACGTACCCAGTAGCCAAGGCGTCTTCAATTGCTACCTGGAACATACGTTGGTTAATCACTTAAACGACTGTACAAATTTCCCGCGCTTCTTCCTTCATTAACCTGGATCCGACTTGAGTCAGAAGTGTTTCCGTGTTAGCTTCTTACGTCACTTCCTCCCATTTCCGAGTTCCTTAGATTAGAGGGAGGAGTGGTTTCCAGGTGGGCTGGGAAAAGTGAATTTTTTAAATAGTTAATTATAATTATAGTTATGGGGAAGAAACATAAGAAGCATAAGGCGGAATGGAGATCAACATCTGCTCCGAGTGTTACTGCTACTGGAACTGGCGCTGCTGCTTACGATGGTAGGTTACATGGGCAATCGTGGAAGAGGAAAGGGAGGGAGTAGGAAGGGAAAAATAAATCCACAATACGAGCATCTGGAAAAGGGTTTCGCTTAGCGCACCATTTTTGCGCCTTTGTCACGGAGACATCGTCCCATTTCCCCCAGGATGAGATAGAACTTTGTGGGGCGGGGGGAGGATGGCAATTTTTATTTCCCAGTAATCTATCTTTATTCGGGAGGAATCCATTTCTTTCTGCAAATGTGTGGATTCTGGTCAAGTTCTCACATATGTGATAGCAGGCGTGATTTGCTGCCTGAGCCTGTAAATGAGAAGTGTATTAAAATAAAACTGCCAGTTCTGCAATTGTATGTAAAGTTTGAGAGGATGCTGACGTTATTGACTCCTCAGAGGAACTCGTGGATTGTTTTTTTTAATTGCTCTGGATCTCAAGAGTTCATTTCTGATATTTTTTTCAGTCCGATCTTGATGTTGGATCTGAAATGAGATAAAGCTAGTACCCCTTTGCCACTTGCCTATTTCTGTAATTTATATGATTGGAGCATCTCTAAATTAGATGACATTACAACAGTAGACCATTTCTGTTGTTTCAATATTAACCAACCCTATCACTGTGTGCACCTATAGCTCTTATCTGTGCAGGCATCTTTTATGTTGTATGAAGATAAAATGAATGAAGATATTCAACGTATGAAGTGATAAGGATTTCAGCAGAGTTCTATGATGTAAATTAGAGGGCTTTAGGCTTAAATCAGGAAAAAATTATTAGGATCCATTTGATCCTCCCAAGTTCACTGTGAACATTGGACCCCATTTACAAATATGTTAGCTAATCCTACCTCAAAAATTACTTGTAAAGAAAAAAACACCACAATTCTGTCTTGACTTCTGCCTGACAGCTCTTCAAACACTTGAAGGCAGCTATTGTATCGCCACACAATTTTCTCTGTTCCAGGCTAAACATATCCAACTGTTTTTCCTTTGAACCTTTTATCAACTTCGTTGCTCTGCTCAAACATATTCTAGTTTGTGTCCTTCCTAAAAATCAGTGCCCAGAATTAAATGCAACATTCTAGATGCTGTCTAACCAATTTAGAATAGAGAGGAATTATCATTTCTCTTGCACCTGATAGCGTATTTGCAGTATAGGAATGGATTTATTTTTTCTTTTTTACAGATGCATTGCAGTGTTGATTCCGTTTTGTATTATCTACAAATTAGCAATTATATTTTTCTGATCCAGGTTATTTTATGAATATGAAAATAGGACTTGAGTTATCTATTTCCAACTTGATTTCATTAATTTTATTTGTAATGCCTTTCATTTTTTGTCCATCCCAGTTCCATTTTAAAGAAATCCATCAAAATTGCTATGTGTTTTCTCTTCTTCTTTCTTATCTGATTGATATTTTTCCAGGAATCAATATCCAATTGACTTTAAAGGACCCTTCCCTATTTGATGGTACAGAGAACATTTGTTCTCATCTAATTCTCTGTGATTACTCAAAAATTATTCATAAGGCTATTTATTAGTTTCTTCAGTATTTTGGGATGCAATTCCTCTGGTCCTAGATATTTAAACCTAAACTAAATATTTTCTGATAATGTTTGACCTCATGGTTCAATCTTGCCCCTTAACCATGTTTTTTATAATTATTTCTGAAAACAATAAAAATAGTATTACAGTCAAAGAAAGATTATTGTTAAAGGGGAGGGAGCGGGATATGGAGGTGGGGAGGTAGGATACTTCTCTTAATCCACCTATGATGCTCCCCATTGAGGCCTCAAACCAACTGCCAGAGCCAGATCTTCAGGTCCTTGCAGACCTGAAGATCAGTGGGGTGGGAGCAGATCTCACTTGGGGTTACTGAATAATAGACTTGGAAAAACCCCATCTAACTTGACAGAAAGCATTCTGATCCTGTTTCCTGATAACACAATGTCAGTAGAACTAACAATCAAGGATTATAAATTGAGACATGCTATTGTAATACGTTCTTTGCTGGATTACCATATAAACTAGAAGGTTACCGAAAAATTAATTATAAAAGAAAATGGTATACAGATATTGGGAACATTAGTTTACATATATAAATCTGTTTCTAGAAATGCTTATTTAACACAAAAATATTTTACACTTTGGAGAAAGAGATTCAGTTATAATTTAGCCAAAAATATCCAATGAGTTTCTATGGCTATGAGTGAACTTGAATGTGGGTCTCTCCAGTCTTTGTTCAACATTTTAACTATTACATAGTATTGGGTGTCCTGGAAGTTTGACTGTGTTCTTCAAAAACTAATAATTTGTTAAGTTATTTGAAATACAGTTTACAAAAAAGTATTTTTCTAACTATAGACAGTTGGTCTCAATACACAGCCTCCTTGATATGCAACATTTCTTCAACCATTTGTATTATGGTTTCCATAATACAAATATATCACCTGAACTTAATAGTGTCGATGCTTGATTAGTTAGTGAAATCCAGAATACATGACTGTTGCCTCAGGTCTATATATTATCTTTCTGCAAGGGTTATTTCAGGCAGACTTATCTACTCAAGATCTTTTGGAGAAGGCAGATATGAAGAATTCATTCAGATTTGTTGCAGTGCAAAAATATATAAATATTATGTTTTATTACTATTATTTGTTTTGATTAGATTATATGGACAAACCTTTGGAAAAGCCATTGAAACTGGTGCTAAAAGTTGGAGGTAGTGAAGTGACTGAACTTTCAGGATCAGGACATGATTCCAGTTATTATGATGACCGATCAGATCATGAGAGAGAGCGACATAAGGAAAAGAAAAAGAAAAAGAAAAAGAAATCAGAGAAAGAGAAAGAAAAGCATCTTGATGAAGAGGAAAGGCGGAAGAGAAAGGTAAACAAGAGTTTCAAGTAATACATGTTATGTTTCACTTTTAAATATATTTAAGCACTGTCATAAAGTCATACAATTGGAAGGATCCACTTTGGCCTAAAGGGATATAACCTATATGTCAGACCTGCTCCAATCCGGTCCCTTAGGAAAGAAACCCATTGGGTTGAAGCAAAAGATACTTTTACTAAGGAAGTTGGTTGTAATAAAGTCAGGCAAGCTCTAAGGCAGGGATGTCAAACTTAAGGCCTACAGGCCGGATATGGCCCGTGATGAGGCCAAATGCGGGCCTGCGTGGCCATTCTGGAAACTAAGGGGCCGGCCCATATCACTTCAAGATGGGCTACCTTCCTCATCCACCACCAGCCATTGGTGGGGGACTTGGACCTCCAAAGTGGGTTATTCGACCCATTCTATGACGAGGAAATCCTGGAGGTCTAAGAGAAACAAAGATCAAATTAAAAAGCAGCAATTCCCACCTCTGTGGTCACATTTGGGCATCACAGTAATTTAGATTAAAAACTGGTTTAATGTGAACAAAGTACTTTGTTTGAACACCCGGTTCGCTCACATAGGGAGGGCCTTCTCCAGGAGCCACCGGTGCGGGAATGCCACCGGGCGGCTCCTAGGGGAAGGGCTTTCTTCGTAGGAGCTCCCACCTGGTGGAACCAACTGCCACGGGACCTATGCACCGCTCCTGACCTCCGCTCCTTCTGAAAGGAGCTAAAGACCTGGCTATTTTCAGTTGCCGGCCTGGATTGAGGGAGGTTTTAAATTTTAAATGTTTTTAGATTGGGCATTGATAAATTTAATTTGTTTTTAATTGTGTTTATTACTGTTTTAATAAATTGCCCTGTAAACCGCCCTGAGTCTTCGGAAAAGGGCGGTATATAAATGCAATAAAACTAAACTAAACTAAACTTCGGCCCAACCCATGCCATCCTGGTGGATGTGTGCGCGCACAGGCCCAGTTCTTTGTCGCCGTGTGCATGGCAACAAAAGTAGTCTGTGGGACTACAGTAAAAAAAAATTAGTTCAGACCTTCCAATCTCGTGAGATCTTTTTTTGTGTGTGTATGAAAAGTTGGAATGTCTGAAATATTTTTTTTACCATAGTCCCACTAACTACTTTAGTTGCCCTGTATGCTGCTGTGGCGAATGGAGCTGGAAAGCAGGTTAGTGAAGGGATGTGGCTGCCCTGGTGGGGGTGGGGGGGAGTGAGGGTTAGAAGTTAGAAAGGAAAGGAAGCAAAAAGATCAAAACACATTCTCTCCAGCAACCTAAACACAGATAAGCAGACATCATGGTAAGAAAGGAGATCCAAATTGGTCTAATTGTAAAAGCACCAGGCTAGAAAGCGGAGATCATAAGTTCAAGTCCTGCCTTAGTCGTGAAAACCTGATGGATGACTTGGGGCCAGTCATTCTCCTCAGTCCAACCCTCCTCACAGAATTGTTGGGGTGGGGAGAATAGGAGGAAGGTACATTGGATATGTTAGTTGCCATGAGTTGTTTGGAGGGAGGGAGGGAGGTACAAAGGAAGGAAAGAAGAAGAAAATGAATGAATGAATGAATGAATGAACTGAAATTATTAGTACCAGATAAACCAAGCAGAAAACAATACCCTCTTTTTAAAGGAGAAAACTGTTCCAGCTTCTTTTTTCTCAGCGCCAGTCAGCTGTTTCAGGCCACATAATGGGGCAACCTGGCCTAACCTCATCCCACCCAGCCTAATCTCATTACGTCGCATCCACTGCTGCCTCCTCCATTGCTGCTCTCTGGCACCCCTTGTGGTCTGCTGTGAAGGCAGCGGGAGTATCGCCAATGTGTAGGGGTTGGCACTTGACAAAGCCTAAGTAGTAGGCGAAACAAGGGATCCCTTGTCGGGACCTTTAGGTTATATTCTTATGGTGTATTAGACTGGTGTTATATTTACATTCATTTTGTATATGAAATATTTTTGTAAATTAATTGAGATTGGATTATACTTCTATTGTTAATATTACTATTTTATTACTAATTACTATTCATGTAAATAATTGTACCTTTATTGGCTAAAAAAGACTGTAACTCCAGTGTTGTATTCCAGGTGTGTAGGGATTGGCACTTTGGCAGTCTTTTTAGGGGGCAAAGACCCCCCAATGTTTTGTTTGACCCCCACAGTGTTTGTTGTCAGACGGTAAGTTATCTGTGTGCCAAGTTTGGTTGAGATTGGTACAGACGAGAGTGTATACGGCACATACATACTTACACACACTCACACACACACACACTGCTTTGTATATATATAGACTAGCTTATTACCTCCCTTTGCCTGGGTATAGTGGGGTCTGACCCTCCTCCCCCGCTGTGTCCTCCGTCGCCACTCGGATCAGCCCCATCACAGCATCTCCACCGCTGCCTCGGGTCATCCGAGGCCAAACTATTCCCGATGAGGGAGGAAGGTTGGCGCCACCCAGGGTAAATGCCGTCTAATGCTATCCTTGTCCCGTTGCTGCCTCCTCCTAATGGCCACTTCCTTCAGAGTCCCCTGGAAGGCCTGTACTGCGCATGCAGCACGTGCAGCGCATGTGCAGTACAGGTTTGCTGGTCAGTGTTGGTGGGGGTCGGCAGTTCGGTACCCTTTTTTGGGGGTGCAGACCCCCTGACAGGGTGTGTGATCCCCCAGTGTTCATTTCCAGGGGGAACAGTATGGTCTCAAAACAGGGGCTGTGGTGTTGATCTCTGTCCCTCCATCAACACCCACTGCATACGGCTTGTGAGGAAGGAGGAGAACCACCGTAAAATGGTGCCCCCCACTCCTAACCCCCTAAGCCACCACAACATGATACCATGGTTGATGGTATCAAAAGCCGCTGAGAGGTCTAAAAGCACTAGGACAGAGGAAAAACCCCTGTCTCTGGCGCGCCAGAGATCATTAACCAGCATGACCAATGCCGTCTCGGTGCTGTGCCCAGTCCTGAAGCCTGACTGGTAAGGGTCCAGATAATCAGTTTCCTCCAGGAACTGAGGAAGTTGCTGTGCCATTACGCTCTCCACAACCTTCACAACAAAGAGAAGGTTGAAGACAGAAAAAAAGTTGTTTAACACAGCTGGGTCCAATGCAGGCTTCTTGAGGAGAGGCCTCACCACTGCCTCCTTCAAGGCGGCGGGGAAGTTACCCTCCCACAAAGCAGATATTACCGCATGGAGCCAGCTGCAGGTGCCTTCCCTGGATGCATATACAAGCCAGGAAGGGCACAGATCTAACAAATACGTGATGGAGCTCAGTCTCCCCATAATCCTGTCCACTGTCTCGGGGGTCACAGGATCGAAATCCTCCCAGATCATATGCTCAAGCCTATTGGTTTCCTCCTGCTCTGGCTCTGCCCAGTCGGAGTCCAACCCGGCCCGAATCCGAGTGATCTTGTCCATGAGATGCTGACTAAATTCCTCAGCACATCCCCGCAGAGGGTTACCCACACTCCCCTGATTAAGGAGAGAGCGAGTGACCCTAAACAGGGCGGCCGGGCGATTCTCAGTGGACGCGATAAGGGTGGAGCAGTAATTACACTTCGCCATCACCGTGATATAAGATCTCGTGAAAGATCTCAACTGCGATCGGTTGGGTTTGGAATGAGTTAACCTCCAACCGCACTCTAGTCCCCGTCTCTGGCGCTTCATCTCCTGGAGCTCCTCGGAAAACAAGGAGCCCAACGGGATTGGCATCGAATCACGGGACGCATGGGAACAGTTCGGTCGAGTGCCTCGGTGGCTGCACTATGCCATGCTTCCACCAAGGCATTGGCCGAGCCGTGAGTGAGGGGGGCGGGTACAGACCCAAGCGCCTGTAGGAACCGCTTTGGATCCATAAGGTGCCTGGGGTGGAACCACCTGGTTGGCTCCGCGGCCCGGCAGCGGGGGGAGGCATAATGGAAGCCCAGTTGCAGGCAATAGTGATCTGACCATGACAAGGGGGAAGTAGATGGGAGAACCCCCTCCCAGTTCACTTAGCCATTGCCCAGATAAGAACACCAGGTCGGGCATGTGTCCCCCCTCATGAGTCGGCCCAGTAATAACTTGGGTCAGGTCCATGGCTGTCATGGAAGCCATGAGCTCCCGGGCCAGCCCAGACAAACCCCCCAGGGATGGCAGGTTGAAATCCCCCAGGACCATCAGCCTGGGGGAGTCCACCGCCAATCCGGTGAGGACATCGAGCAGCCCGGGCAGGATGGTTGTGACGCAGCTGGGCGCAAGGTACGCCAACAACACAGTTGTTGAATTACTCACATTGGACTAAAAAGCACCCTCAAAATGCCCCATTTCCTGCATCAACCTATAACGTACAGTATTTTTTGAACTATAAGACGCACCTGACTATAAGACGCGCACAGCTTTTGGGGAGGAAAACAAGAGGAAAAAAATCTGCCTCCCATAAATTTGTCTCCTGTGCTGAATCAGGCTGAAACTGAAACATGCTTCAGCAAAGGAGACAAAGGGTTAAAATATATGCAGATTCACTGACTAATCAGTTTCTGAATGAGGCTGGCTGAAATTGAAAGTGAAACTAACAGGCTAAAGTACACAATAGAAAGGAAAAAAATCTGCTTCAGTTTGAATTTCAGCCAGCCTGATTAGCATGAGCAACAGCTGACAGTCGGGTGGATTTTATAGCCCTAATCTTATTTTATTTATTTATTTATTATTTTATTTTATTTGGATTTATACCCCGCCCCTCTCCGAAGACTAATCTGCTGTTGTGAGGCCCCTTTGGGGCTGAAAGACTGCTTGCACCATGCAGCTAATCTTCTAAGGAGCAGTAGGCACGGAGGGTGAAAATGGTGTGTGGGCAGGGCTACATTCGGAGTATAAGACACACCCTAATTTTCAGGCTCTTTTAGGGTAGAAAAAAGTGCATCTTATAGTCCAAAAAATACGGTAATTTATTGTAGAATTACTGAAAACTAAACTTTCAGATTATGCTGTGCAATATAAGGTTTTCCCATTTGCAATTTATGGCTGTGAAAGTTGGACCATAAGGAAGGCTGAGTATCAAAGAATTGAGTCCTTTGAACTATGGTGCTGGAGAAGACTCTTGCGAGTCCCTTGGACTGCAAGGCGATCAAACCGGTCAGTCTTAAAGGAGATCAACCCTGACTGCTCTTTAGAAGGCCAGATCCTGAAGATGAAACTCAAATACTAGCCACCTCATGAGTAGGAAGGACTCACTGGAGAAGAGCCTAATGCTGGGAACGATTGAGGGCAAAAGAA
>JANHFQ010006390.1:25753-35877 GCA_032468035.1 Aparallactus werneri | reverse complement strand
TAACTGTTGTAAGCCGCCCGGAGTCCCTACGGGAGTAGGGCGGCATATAAGTTTTATTAATAAATAAATAAATAAATGTAAATCTCTACTTTCATTAAAATACAATCGAGTTAAGTCAAATAATCATCTAAGGTAAAGATGACTTTAAGGCAAGTTCAACTCCTGTTAGTAATTTCTTGGGTGTATTCAGGAGACTTTCTTAGAAAATATTTAATTTTCTCTCCATTGTCTTCTAAGAAGTGTTCTCAACTTCTCAGTCTAGCTTATACGGTAGATTTAATATTTACAAATAATATTCCATTTTAGTGCTACCCAGGTCCAACCCAGATGTCTTCTCCAGATTAGCTGTCAGTTAAATGCTGCCACCTAGCTGGGGAAACACAGGACCCTCCTTATTATTTTTTCACAAATTCAAGTTAAATCAAAATATATGCTGGTTAATATTGAGGTTGATGGACTTCAGAAGCCAACTCAAAAGGAGTTGCTTCCCCCAGTGACATAATGTTCATTAGCTTGTATCAAGACTTACAATGCTGAATCCTAAAAAAAATGGATAAAATTCTTTGCTTCAAAATAATTTCCTCATTATATCAAATTTATAAAGTAAAATTACAAAATATGAATCCATTTAAGAAATTCTAATTTTTAACATTCATATGAAATAGCAAATGGAATATATCATAAACATTCAATAAATTAAACTTTTCCTAAATGTTTTTTTCACAGAGATCTACACAATGAAATTTAACTAGTATTAAGTGCTGTATTATCCAAGGTAATGCCCCCTCCTAAGTATGGATAGTAAAATAGTGGGATGCGGGAGAGGGAACACCATCCTATGCAAGATATTAATATTTTTCCATTAGATCCAAGCAAAACAGCTCCTTAGGACTCTTTGATTTTGAGGGAGGAGGGGGGAAGTGAATAAATAAAATCTATTTCATAACAAAAATTGTAAATTATCTGCCTTAAGAGGGATAACTACTAAGAGAGAGAACAATCTTCAAATACATGCAGAGCCACAACAGTTAAATCTCAAAGCTACAGAGAAATTGGATGGAGGTTGTGAGCAAAAAGTGTGGTTCCAGAGTATAATCCTAGCAATACACTGTGTTCTTTGCAAAAGGTTGTGAGGCCTTGGCCTAATAAGCATAATCTCATTACACTGCAAATAAAAGTTTCCTATTTATCTCCAGATTTCAAATGAATCTAATAAGGCTTATGATACAGTCACCCAATACCCTAATCATATTTCAGCCTATCTAAAAGCAATCAGTAATTGTGTTATAGCAGAACGTGCTGACAATACCTCTGACACAGAAAGGAGAATGAGAGCCCAGCTGTACTAATTAAATTAAATGCTAGGCTGATGGAATACATTTGCTGAAGCTTGGAGAGTATGGGTGCAGAATTAATAAGCATTACAGCTTAGAGCAGGAGATGATATCATAATGGATGCAAGGTTTTGATGTGGAGAGCCTCATTCAGATTCAATGTACCATAATGTACGGATGTGACAGCTGCTTAGAGAGGTGCAGAACCTTGAACAAAGTGCACAGGAACTTTCCTTCTCTTCTTTTCATTTTATTTCCAGTTAGGAACTGTATATTTTTAAGTGCATGCCTACAGCTTCAGAAACTCCTAAATCAGGATAGTAGGAACCACTGTAACTGATAACAGCCTTATTTATTAACACAGATTGCTTTCCCCACCTCTTTGACTTACATTTTAAATGCACTGATTGTACATGGCAATACTGTTGCACTCTTTTTCTTATTGCCAGTATGGATTATTACAAACATCATGTTCATTTCACCTTTTTCAACTGCACGAGGCATCTTTATCATGATTATGATTTTAGTCCTATGCACATTTTTGTGGGAAACAAATCCCATTTACTCAGTTATTCTTGAATGGGCTCATTTAAGATAAAGCCGCTTCCACACAAGAACTCTATTTCAGCACCCCAAGATGCCACAAGATTCCTTAGGACGGTGTTCTGCATCTGAACCAATTCACTTCTAGCTCAGGTGCCTTGCTAACTGATCTCCCCCCCCCATTTCTGAGGTGGTTTTCTTGCTGCCCTGCACAATATCGCTTTATTTTTTCTTCACTGTGAGTACAGGTATGGGAAGATAAACAAGAAGGGAAAGCACTGAAGCACCAGCTTTGCTCTCTTTTTTGGCACTGCTTCTCTGGTGAGGGAGGAGATGAAGTTCGTCAGCAGCAAATTGTAAGGACACCCACCTGATCATGTGAATATCACAGTGAAGGCCTGGGGACCCAAAGCTGTGGCTAAGAGGAAATCCCCTGGGTCTACATTACATACAGGGCATTCTGCTCTATCTCCTTCATGTTTATTTAAAATAACCGCAGCAAACTTAATGAGACTTAAAGTACATACAATGCCAAACAATTTCATTCAAGAGTATTTATTGAGAAATCCAAGCAAATTAAATAAGACTGATTCCAAAATAAATACTGTATAGTTCCAATGAAATGACTTGCCTTTTTAAAAACAATGATGAGACTTAACTCTTGGAAGTCAGCATGTGAGTTTATCCAAAGCGTCCCTTTAGCATATCCCTGCTCTATAACTTGGGACTAAAAATACTGTCTTACTAGAATTGTTGTAAGAATTATGGTGAGGTTAGCAGGGCACTGAACATTACATAAATGCTAAGAATTAAACTAAACCAATACAGTATATGATAGAAGACATCTCACATAAAAGAAACTGAATATCTTGCAGCAAAATGTACCGTACTTTATTCTTAACCATGCTTCAGATATCTTGCTGGTCAGTGTAGGTGTTTAATTATATGCTCATCATTCCTACAGGAATTAAGCATTTGAAACTTTGACCCAACTTTGAGATAGACTATAGAATGAAAATGTATTTTAAAATCTTCATTATCAAGTTCATAAAATACTGAATAGTGTAGCCAAGCTGTTAAAAAATTGAATAGTATATTCAACTGTTAGAAAAGTACAAATAATTTCAAATTTATTAAATTTATTTTAAAAATTATTAAAAATATATTTTAAAAAACCACAATTTTGTAAGTATAAATCTACAATGTTCTTTTAAGATAACTATGGTGCAGCCCCAAGTGACTGACTGTCCTAAATTATGTTAATTTTATATAGTGAAGGGAACCTTGACATTTTAATGTTGCTTATTTTAAGAAGAGCTAAACACTTTAAAAACAAAATATATGTGAATCTTCCTCCTTTTCATATTTCCATTTCATATTCCAACTTTAAACAAATTAAATAGGCAATCACATGCTTCCCAACTGGCCAGCTCAGCACATGCCAACACTCTGCAATTTCTTGCCCATAAATGAGCAGCTCTATCTCTTAAGCTGCAGCATCAAAGTGGCTGTGCCAGCTAAGCCAGGAAGGCCAGCCAGGGTTCATTATCATGAGAAATTTGACAGGATATTAAATTTACTAATCCTGAACTTTCTGGACTGACCCTTACCTCATGCATAACTGATACTAGCATTGCCTGGCTTGTTACAAAACATATTCTCTTTTTATTTGTTCTTTGAATGGGTATTTTTTCCATTTCCCCTTTCTCTTAGTCATTATTTCTATTTCTTTGACCGGAAATTTTGCAAGAATTTTTAATTGTACTTTTTTCATAGCACAGTTCTAGTTTACTTATTAATGCATATACTGTATATCTTAATATAAAGTGCTGAAGATTTATTGTATATGTATCCTCATTTCCCCTCCCTTCTTAATGCATACCTGGAAATATATGTATTATAAGGCACTATATTTGCTAGCCAATTCCATGCTTGCATTCTATCCTATGCTTGCATTCAAAACACTGTTAAAAGTGTGACAGACATGTGTATTATATGCTTAAAACAACGTGATAGGAACCCACAGTTCCCTCTCCCAATTTCACTGAATGAGACAGTGGTGTCACATTTGGGAGAAACTTGTTAATTGGCAACACTATTAAAGATCCACTATTAAAACCAAATAAGATGAAAGCCACTAAGGACTAATTTTGAACTGCCTTCTCTGCAGGGGTTTTATAAATTTGTTTACATGTTTAAGAATTTAAGTTCCAAACAATTTAGAGGAAAGGATCATCACACATTCACTTTCCTCTTCTCAAAATTATATCCTTTTGTAGTGGCTATTAATGATTGGGAAATGGGAAAAGAAGAACATAAGCCATTGGGAATTCTTAACATTGCCAGGTGATGTTTAGTAGATCTCCAAGAGGCTTTTAATGTGCATAAGACAGTGAGACAAGGGAACTAATATGGCTGCTTTTAAAACCTGTAAAATGAGTACTGTAAAAGGACTGACATCTATCAGTACTCTTCACTACAATCTGATAAATCTATTTCCTTAAACCTAGTCTCTCTCTTTTTTGAATTCTTGACAATCAGGTTATTTTCTTGTCACAGCATAAAATATGCATAGAAGTGGGACAGATCTTTTTGTGGATTATTGTCAGTAGAAAATTGATACTTTCCATGGCCCAGGGACCATATGAAGTCATAACAGATAGAGAAGAGAGTCTCTGAACATGTCCAGAGTATCTTGTACAAGATATGGCAGACACATCATTCATTGCTGGGGAGGGGGGGATTTAAAAGAAGAAGAAAAATCCTTCCTTCCCAAATCATATTGTGTTATTTGTAGTTTCTCTTTGGGCCGAAACTTTTAAATGGCTATTTTAAAAGAGCAATAACCCGAATGCCCTGATCTGAAGCAAGAAAGGGGGGGGGGGGGGAAGTTGCACTTTAAATATAGGGAAAGGGTCATTATTCTGACTGCCATGCAGGATCGCTGGAGCAGTTCTTCCAGCTCGTCTTCCCATTGCGAGGTTTGCCGTTAAGCTTCCTTTCACCGAGCAAAGGGGAGCGATTAGCCACCCACCGTCTTCCCCGCGAAGCCTTCCAGACCGCCCCCACCTCGCCCGCGCAGCCTCCCAATTCCCATTGTGTGTATGCACCGCTTTAAATAATTCACCCTAAAAAGCTGATATTCAGCTCCGCCACCCCCTAACCCAAGGGAAGGGGGGGGGAGGGAAATCGCCTAAAAACCCGGGGCCAATTAAGTTGCTGAAAACAACAGATTCCCTCTGGTACGATCTAGAGAGAAAGCTGACCATTAAATCACGATTTAACATCCCCCAGGCAGCGGCGGTTGCTGACAACCTCTAAAGCTTGTAATCTCATTTAACCCCCGTCCTGTCACGAGCGGGCCCAACCCTTCCAGCACAATGCGGGCCGAATGAGACTCGACAGGGCAAGCGGAGGCATTAAAACCTTCTTTGGTTGAAAAGTCACGCCACAGTGGGCAATCCTGACCTTCGCGTTCGTCTCAGCCCCGCTCTATTCTCCACGGATCTCAGAAACATTTTAACGGGGAAACCCAGAGAGAGCGAGAGAGAGTCTGAGAGAAAGAAAGAGTTATTAGTCGAACGGGTTGAAATTCCCCTGAGACAAATTACACACTTATGTGCGCGCGCGCGTGGGGCGGGCGAGGACAGAGAACGAATACCCGCGCATTTCAGCAGGGCTGCTTCCCCAACTCCCCCACTCCCCCCCGGCCTCCTTTCATAAGAAAAGGGGACTCCCGCCTGGGGGCTTCTTCCTACTGCTTTGGTTCAGCGCTTCTCGCCCGCGGGGATCGCTGTGGAAGCCCTAAATGGTTGCGTCCCTTCGCTCGCTTTTCGGTTGCTGGCCTTTCCAAGGAAATGGCTGCCATTCCTCGCCAGGCTTCTTCACAATCTTCCAGGGGAGACTGATTTAGTTTTTCCTCCCCCCCCCGTCCCCCCGTTGCTGGATTCAGTCGCCCGGAGGAAGCGAACCGCTCTCCCCCAGCAAGGCAACTCTCTCCCCTAACCGGCCGCTCGGCCTTCCTTCCACACGCTTCACTTCGAAGGGGAAGAGGGCTTGCGGCTCTTCTCGGTTTTGGCGCGGCTTTGGGAGTGCCACCTCAGGAACACTTCTCACTCCCCGCTCGTGAATCGCGCTTCCTTCAGTCGAGCAGACGCAGCCCAAGCTAACAAGGCCGATCCCTTCTGCTTTCGCTCGGCCGAGACGTCCCACTTTGCCCCACCACAACCTACGGTTTGTACAAACCCAAGCTCGCCCTTGACAAAAAGGCCGCTTCCCTCCTCCAACTGCCCACAGCCGCGGCTGTTCCTTGCCCAAACGCGCACGGCTTGAATCCAAGCCCAATCTCCACAAACGGTTGGTGGGGGTGGGGTGGGTAGTTAAATTCCGACGCGCTACGTTTCTGTGCCGCCCGGTCCATTTTGATTCCAGGGCTCCAGCTCCAGGGTCAGCCTGCAGGAAAAGCCTCGGAAGACGAGTAACTCGCCCTCTTTCAGCATCTCCCACTTTTTGCATTCTGGCAACCTTGACGTTAGTATATCACAGGGCTCGGGAAGAGCCAAGCTGTTTAGCCAACGACCTTTTCTAAAAAATGGAAAAGTAGAAAAGGAACTGGGTGAGTTTTCTTTTAAGCAGGAGCGTCCGCAAGTTAAAGCAAGCGCCGCTTTGCACCAGATAAACGCGGTGTTTGGATTCTCACGTTAAAAGAAGAAACTTTTTTCCCCTCAGAATTCCTAGCAGGCTGAACGCTCGGAAAGGGTGAAAGCGGGGGAGGCGGTAAAGGAAGGCCTGCAGACGGAGAGATCAAAAGCAAAACTCGAGCTCATTACCTGTACACCGCGCAGCTTCTCAGGACTCCAGATGCGAGACCTCTCGATTTTGAAGATAAACACATTTTTTCAAGTATTCCTTTTTAATTTTGCCCAAAAGAGAAAGGGAAAAAAAGAAGTTTTAATGTCAGTTGATCAACATCTTTTTCCTGAGGTTAAAAAACAAAAATAAAAAACACACACATAGTAAATGTTTAGTGCAACTTCTCCAGTGCCATAACTTCCCCAGTCTGCCCAAGCCTCTTTAGCAATGGAGTGGTTTATTTAATTTGCCAGTATAATAGAAGCCGCTGAATGAGAGACAGAGAATGCAGTGTGGTAAAAAAAGAAACAAAGGCTAAAAGTACCACTATTTTGATTCCCTTTTAAAAATTACTTCCAAAGTGTGGTATCTATTGTGAAGAATAATGCTGAACAAAGCACAGTGTCTTGGCAATATTCACAGGGCTCATTCATACAGCCGATTCTGTCCCTACATTCAGAGGTAGAATACACTTATAAATGATGCATTTGGAAGGACTATGGTTTCCATTGTGTTCCCAGTGTAAACAAAAAGACAGACAGAAGCTGAGTGGCATATGGGCAACGAGGCTGCAGTTTATTCAGTCATTCCAAAAGTATTGTGAAGGTAAAATATAATGCTTCCCTCCCAGCTCCAAAAATGGGGAAAATCAGTCTCCTAAATAAAAGTTCGCTTAATTTCTTTATTATTTTCAAGTTACATAGAATCTGTATACACATACAATTTACAATCCATGGGAGGATCTTTCAAAAAGGTGGATGAATTTAAAATTACAATAGCCCTATCCTACAAGAGGAAGGGTCTCAAGAGACTGATTGTTAGTGCTGTGTAATGATTGAGTCTCAGAGGAATAGGCTCCTGGGAACCAATAGACATTTGAATACTTGTTTTATTCTAGAGCAGTGTTCTTCAATCTTGGCAACTTTAACTCCCAGAAATCCCCACCCAGCCACAATGTCCTAGATAATTTCCATTTTTGGAACTTTTGTTGGAAGATAGACTTACAGTTGGATCAAACATAGATAACTGTCCCTACCTTAATGAAATGCACAGTCATCATAACTACCAGTATGAATTTTGCTGGAAGCAGCTTCTCTTATTTGATCCCACAAACAAAATGTTTATTGTTGGTTGTGTCTATGATGGAATCAAATTACATCTTTTTGGTGCCTTTTTTCAGATGAAACTTGTGTTCCTTACTTTAAAAATGTCCAAATTTCAAATAATTAAAAATTTCAATCCTAAATTGTAAACAAAATGTTTTTTTCTAAAGAAACCCCCCAAAATACCTGTTTATACATATAGATTTTGGAGGTTGGAATTGTGAACTCTAATTTTTCTGCATTGGCATTTAATATATAGATTGTTTAAACTTTGCTATGTTTATAAATAAAATCTAATGGGTTGAAAATTTGACACCTAATCATCACACACTGTAAATCTCCTTTAGAACCAAACACTTGTACCTTAGTCAAGTAACTTTCAAGAAGATACAGTTGTAAAACTACCATGTTTCCCCAGTAAGACCAGATCTTACTTTCTGTTGGGCCCCAAAATTAGGGCTTATTTTTGGTATATTATTTTTCCCCCATTTACGGAAGGCCCACTTCTTCTGCTTGCTTGCGATGGGGCAGAAGGCTGTGCAATGCGCCAGTGCCTCTGCCATGAAGTGGAGGGATAGAGCTACCGCATGCGCCCTGCACTTGCTTACCTCAGGGCCTCCACAGGTGGACTACCCACTCCCCAACCTTGCCTTGCCTCATGGCAACAGCTTCAGCAGCCCTGTACAGCAGGACCCCACATGGCTGCCGGCCCACTTCGGATGCAACAGAGGAGGCCAAGCAATATGCTGGTGCTGTGATCACAAGGTGAGGTGTTGGGGTGGAGCTGCCCTACACACCCCACACTGGCTTACCTCAGGGCCCCCAAGGCCAGGCCATCTGTGAGCAACAGACGGAATGGACAGGCAGCTGGTTGTGGAGACGGAATGGACAGGCAGCTGGCTGCGCCAGCTCTTAAGTTGGGCTTATTTTGAGAGGGTAATATTAGACGTACATGTAAAAACATGCTAGGGCTTATTTTTGGGGAAATGGTAGTGGTGGGGTAATAGAGAAAAATAATGAATTGCACATTCTTCTGTGAATCTACTCAAAAGGAAATTCTACTGAGTTAATAACAGCTGACATCCAGTACTGGGATAAACTTGTAGTCAGTCTTCTACATGTAGCAAACACTGAATGGCTTACTATACTGGCATGTGGTTTTCAGCCTGCCAGTTGAAAACTTTTCTTCCATATGTGGGTTGCTTTAAACAATAGATACAGATAGATAGACCTGTAGATAGATGCAAATATTGCTACCATAACTGAGCTGTAACAATCTAATGACATCTCTTTGTTGCCATCTAATGATCAGCTGGATTTTTGTAGCCTGGATATGATTAAAGGTAGCAGAAAAATATGAAACAGGGACACCAACCAATGAGATTTTCTCCACTTGAGACCTGTTGAAATGGTACATTCCATTCATATTAGTATAAATTGAGTTTGCCTGTAAGTACTTCCCTGAAGGTACCAAATCCCTGCTAATTAGTCTGAGAAATGTATGACAATTAACAATGGGACTTGGATGATAAAGGAAATGGGATAAAAAGTAACAACGGGACTAAATGTAACCCCAAATACCTAATAATCATTCAAGGTTGTGATGAAACTACTGGAGCTTCCAAGTGAATGCGGGGACATTAAGTCATCAGGGCCAGATACTTTGAGAAAAGCTTTTTATATGTACAGCACTTATAATTTCACATCATAGAGAACTGATCTTGCCTTTTACTATTAATGAATGATATCCAAGTGCTCCATTATTTGTTGCACTCTCTGCATTAGTCAAGGCTTAAAAACTCACATTTATTCTGTTTGTCAAAAGAATTGAGAATGACCGTATATAAAAGTGTGCTTCTGTCCACTTTCTTATATGGAAGTGAGAGTTTGGTATGTCAGGAGAAAGATAAAGGCAAGCTCAATGATGTGACAATGGGTTACTTAAGAAATGTGTATGCAGTAAAACAAGAAGACAGAGGATCAAGAATGACTGGTGATGAATGAATGTGAATGTAAAAATGAGCGACTCATGCAAAAAAAAAAATTGTTGAGATGGCTTAGGAAAGGGATGAATGAGGGCCCCAATTAAGAACAAATATATGAAGAAAAAAAAGAAAGAAAAAATGGATTTAAGGAAAGGAAAACCAAGAAAGTGTTTAGATGCAATTGATGAATTTCTGAAAAACCCCCAGAAATAACAAGTTTAAAGACTATAAGGTACAAATTAATGTATGGATGTGATGGAAGCAAGAATGGCTTTCAAGGATATGAAGGTATGGAGAGGCATAGTATT
>JANHFQ010006378.1:46355-56604 GCA_032468035.1 Aparallactus werneri | reverse complement strand
TTCCTTATCTCCCCCCTCTATGTTCCTTCCTTCCCCGTCATCCTCCCTCCCTCCCTCACTTCTCCTCTGTCTTCCTTTCTCTCTTCCTCCTCCCTCCCTCCTTTCTACATGTTTATTCAGCCCTTATAACCTAATATCCCGCCTCAGCCGAGTTTTCCAACTGCCTTTCATTCAGGTCAGCTGGGAGCCAGCGCCACTAGCTGCTTCCTCCTAATGGCTGCCAGTCAGCTTAGCAGGGCAGCTGTGGCCGCTCGGCAACCAATCAGAAAATCGAGCGGCTCAGTGACCAATCAGAAAATCAAGCAGCTCAGCGACCAATCAGAAAATTGAGCGGCGGTGACACCGCTGTCACCAGGACTGGCATCCATGCATAATTAATTAATCAATGGATTAGATATATCCATGTTACTTCCAAAATGTTTTGTTGAAACCTAGATATGTTGCAGCCACAACATTCTCACATTCAAAAGATAAGATTAGTCTGATTCTAGTAAATGTGTGTTGTCCTCAGCAGTCTTCGCCTAATGACTGCAATTGTGACTGCCATGGCTAAGCAGTATGATCTTACAATGTTTGCTTAATGACCCCCCTTGCTTAGCAATGAATATTATGGTCCCAATTAGGCTGTAATCCAAGGACTCCTTATTATGCAATAGGCAAAACATATTTTACATTACATATTTTAATATCAATAAAACTGGTTCAGAAGATTGTTATATGCAGTACATTTTCAGGCTCAGATTCAGAAGGCTTCTACTAATTTTAGAGATGAAGAAAACAGATAATAATAAAGAGACATGGTGGAAAAATATCCTTCAGATAACTCTTTAAATAAACAGCTAGTATATGCCATTATACATTAGAATACTAGTTTGGAGGAATCCAATTATACACAGGGGCTCTAAACTTGGCAACTTTAAGACTTGTGGACTTTTACTCCCAGAATTCTGGGAGTTGAAGTCTACAAGTCTTAAAGTTGCCAAGTTTGGGGGCCTCTGAATTATAGTGTTAAGATATGGCACATTTGCACTTAAAAGTTTTAAATCATCTTTTAATACTGCAGTGAGGTTCATCTTATCCTTATCTGTATAATGTAAGAATCAATAACAGAGCCATTGTTACTACTCATTAGAGAAGAACCTAAATTAGAGCCTCTGATGGGTTTTTTTTTCTATAATTAAAATCCATTTTCCTATTTGACTGAATCCTCCCTTACTGAAACCATGGGAAGGAATAATTTATAATAAGATCAAGACTGTAGATTAGACAGTAATTGACAACAAATTTGGAGGTGTGATTGAGAAACAGAAAGCTCTGTAATTTGGATCTTCTTCGCTTGTCCAAACAGGTCCAGAGTAACTTTCCAGTGGCCATTTCTAAAGCTGGCTTTCATCACCAGAAAACGTTAATATTAATGTCAAGGTAAGGGAAATATAAAGGTCTTCTCTCCACTCTCAGAAGGAGTCTGGTATCACCTTTTCCAAGTAATAAATTTTATTAGAAGGCATAAACTTACCAGACTCCTGATTTTTTGCCATCACAGACTAACATGGCTCTTCTCCTACAATGTCTCCACAACATATCCTATGGTCACGAGGATGCTTTCCTAGAAACATAAAATTGTGGCTTTGGTTTATACACCTGCAGCTTTATTGGATATTCTGGCAGTCTAAACCTATCTTCTGCTAATTGCAGTCTTCTGTACAACACTTAGCTAAACCATGTTATTTACTTCTAACTCCCACTTACTGAGCTCAAATTCAATGGATAAAATATGAATTTGGACTTCACTCCCAAATAATATAAAAGTTGGCCATTTAGCAAATCAATATATATGAAGATTTATATAATTTACATATACTACTACAAACATTTCAGGAACACCGAAGTGCTTTCGGGTTGAAAGCGTTAGCCACATAGGTGGGATTCAGCCAGTTCTCATCGGCTCACCGGAACCGTTAGTTAATTGTTTATGCAGTTCGGACAACCGGCTAAAATAAAGTGCAAGAGAGGATTTTTTTAGTTTCTCTCTCCCTTCAGTTAATAGCTCCAGGCAGACAGCCAAGAACCACTTAACAGTTGCAGCTGGAATGTAGCCAGTACACAATAAAGAACAGAAACTGACAGGATTAGGGCAGGGAAACCTATCAATCACCCATCTAAGGATGGGATTAACCTCTTCCCTTCAGGAAGAAAGACAAGATTACAAACATTTTCATTATAAAGTATCATTATTAAGTAACACTTCTGTGATCAGCTGATACTTCCTGGAGTTCCCCAAGTCCTTTTATACCTAATGCAGTGTTGGTTACTTCTTGTTTCTTCCTGGGGGAAAAGATATAGGAGGAGACAATGATGCAGCTTGATCATACAGGTCATGAATTGAATGCATGTGTGGTCCAACCAGTTCTATTGCTTCTGCTGTGAAGCACCCAATTTTGAAGATAGAGAACATAGAATAATAAGAGTTGGAAGGATTAATGGCTTTTGGCAGCACACAGAGGCTTTCAATTAGCATGAACAGCTGCTCTTACTTTCCCTCTCAGCTGCTGCGTTTGCTTTGGGGTTGACTGTTTTTTTTAAGGGGAATGGCTATTTTAAGTTTCCTGCATTGTTTTAGTGGTCCCTGCCACTGTCCTTTTGGGGTGTACTTCCCTCACTCTTTTTGAAAGCCTCTAGTGATAGAGCACCCACAACTTCTGAGGCAAGCTATTCCATTGGTTGATTGGTCTCACCTTTAGGAAATTTCTCCTTAGTCCTAGGTTGCTTTTCTCCTTGGTTAGTATCCATCCATTGTTTCTTGTTGTGCTTTTTGGTGCTTTGGAAAACAGATTGACTCCCTCATTTTTATAGGAGCCCCTCAAATTTCCTGGCAGAACAATTAATCAGTGGAATAATTTGCCTCCAGAAGTTGTAAATGATTCAACACTGGAAAAGTGTTTTTAAGAATAGATTGAAATAACCATTTGTCCGAAGTGGTGTAGGGTTTCCTGCCTAAGAAGGAGATTGCATTAGAAGACCTCCAAGATCCTTTCCATTCTATTCTAAATATTGGAACAGTGCTATTTTATTGTGAGTTGGACTAAGGAGAAATTTCCTAAAGGTGAAAAACAATCAAGTTGGCCATGCCCACCCAGTCATTAGGGCAGAGAACTGGTTGTTAAATTATTTGAATTACACCACTGGTTAGCCAGTGGCATCACTGTTGTCTGGGGTCCGGGACGCCCAATTGGGGGCTTTCATGTCCCCATTATTTACATATAGTCTACATAAATGCAATTATTTAAAATTTACATAAATTACATAAATACATTAACTCAGATTTAATGAGCTCTACATTCCAACCCAGTGTTTCTGATGAACTCTCTCCTTAGAATTCTATTGAAGAAATAAAATCATTCCAGATCCGGCAAGTAGTCTGTAGTCATTGAAGAGTTTCATCTGGAAGGATCAGAAAAAAAAGCCTTCCAAAAAATCTATCTGGAGGATCACCTCCTTTCCCCATATCAGATTAGCCCTCAAATCTGTTGGGCTTTTTAAGGCCTTGAAATCTTGATTATGTCACCAGGCTTGGGGGTTGGAACATATAGCAAAGGTCATGAATTATGTTAGTTATGTTGAAGATTGCTTGTGGTTTTATCTTAGCTGCCAATTATGTGTTTATTATAATGTCTGTTGCTATGCTGTATTTGTAACTGGTATTAGAGTCACAATGATAAGATGGGCAGCAACAGAATTTGAACTAAACAAATATATCTCAACAACAGAGTGTCTTAGATGCAGTTGTGTCATGGTTGACCCCAGATGTCTCTGAGAATTAGCAGAGATGACTATTGCTATGAAGAATGAAAGACCAGTGAGAAGAGTCCTACAAAGCTTTCCAGAGGAGACAATGGAAGATTGCCCATGAGTGCTCTGAATAGTAGCACCTCACAAGAAGACTGTAAAACAGTGGATTCCCACAGGTTTGTTCCAACCAGTGGCAGAGCTTTTAATGCAGACACTAAGCCAGCCAAGCTCATTTTTTAATCACAATCAGAAATGTTCAATTTAACCACGCTATATCTATCTAATCTTCAAAATGGGGAAGAGCAAAAAGAAGGAAGATATAGTTGGACTATTTAATCAGGCATGAACTATTTGTTGGACATTTCTGGAAGGTTCTAATCAATTTTTGTACTGAAAAGATGATGATTTCTGGATAAACATTGATGCCCACACAGCGCGTTCAGCACATGCTGCATGGGCATCACCTTAGGCCACAAAAATCATCTGTTTTAGTTCAGGTCGGCCATTTTGAAAAGTTTTTTTTTGAATTTATTTTTTGATATATTTTTTTTGCTGGGCTCTCCCACCCACCTGCAGTCTATAGCTACCTTGATTCACTGTGTTTCCAGCAGCACAGCTGTTTGCTGTTTGCTGGGAGGGCCTAGCAAAAGAAAGAACAATAAATTTAAAAATTTAAATATTCAAAATGGCCAACTGGAACTAAAACAGCTGACTGTCAGAGCTAAATTGATGCCTGCACAGTGCATTTGGCACACACTGCACGGGCATCACCTTAGGTCCCCAAAAAATCAGCTGACCCGAGTATAAATCGAGGGTGACTTTTTTAGCCCATTTTGGGAGCTGAAAAACTCGACTTATACTCGAGTATATACGGTAACATTTGGACTGATATTTGAATCATAGTCTTCTAACAAAGAAAAACAAAATAAATTTGAAACATTTGCATCTTAAACTGAGAAGTGTTGATCTAATCTTAAAATAAGGTTCATCCTGATACACTCTTACATCACTTCTGCCTTTTATGCTAAGATAAAAAGTATTTGCATTATTTGTTATTTGTAAGCAAGTTTCGTTAAACCCAGTAGAGTATACTTTGAAGTAAACATAAATAAATATGCATTGCACTACAGAAGTTTCTGCTTTTCATTTACTTTCTGGTTGCTGTACCTTTTTTTGCTTCATTTTGGGGTGTTTTTGTTCAGCTTTTCTGTGGTATTCTCCTGCATTTAGATGAGCAATATATTTCCCTCTTCAGTATGTGGGTTGATTTTGTACAGATTAGCATGGTTATTATCCTTGTCATCATCTTTTTTCATTTCTTGCCTTTAGTTAGCATTGAATTTTGGGTTAAATCAGATTTCAGAACCTTTACCCTAGACAACTTCTGCAGAGAATGCTTGGAATATTGGATTTATTTAGATAATGTGGGCTTGTTATCCTCCTCATTTCTGAAGACTCAAATAGTTTTTGACATTGCAAATAACTCAGCTGTGCAATAATAATAAACTTTTAAAATAGTTGCTATGTTTTTAGTTTTAATGTGTATTAATTTTTTTTAGTTTTAATGTGTATGCTATGATAAGCCACATGTGGTTTCTCTTACCTTACTTAATGCACAATATTGTTCAATTTCTTTAAATGAAAATGTTTTGGACAATATGCATATGTCTTGGATCCATTGTTTTAATTTCGTTTTTACATTTTTAAATCCTCAGACACATTCCAGGTTAAACTTGGGAAGTATATGAGTTTTGAAAGTGTATTTAAATAAACTAAATCTTTCAATCAGTGTAAAAATAAAATTAATCACTTCATCAAGTGATTTTGTAAACTGTTACTGTATCTATACTTTATCTCAATGATTTCAGAGAATGAAATTGTCCTTTCAAGAGCATCAGTCACTCTCTGCTCACAAGTTTGTGATTTCCCCAAAGCCCTTAACTAGTTCCTGGACTGAGAAATTCCCCCTTCACACCACAAAAACCTCAGCCAGCAATCAAGATGAAAATTGATGCTTCTATAAACTCTAAGATAGTTGCCAATGACAGTTGCCAATATCCTGTTGTGCCTTCTCCTAGAGGAAATGTTTATAGCACTTTGACTTGACCTAAGTCCTACTCTAAGCAAACTTCAAATAGTTTTCTTTCTCTTTGCCCTCCAATAGTCTGGAAAACCATTTTCATGAAAATAATCAAGCTGTTTATTCTTTTTCCTAAACAGAAACTGGAATCCTTGCAATCACCTAAACTGCTAGTTTTTTCCAACTTTGACCACTGAAACATGAGTCATGGTGGTCCAGTGGTTAGAATGCAACATTGCAGGCAAGCTTTGCCCACAGCCAGAAGTTCAATCTTGACCAGCTCAAGGTTGACTCAGCCTTCCATCCTTCCGAGATCGGTAAAATGAGGACCCAGATCATTGGGGGCAATATGCTGACACTGTAAACCACTCAGAGAGTACTATAAAGCACTGTGGAGCAGTATATAAGTAAAAGTGCTATTGCTATTGCTATGAACACCTGCTTTTTGTCTTAGGTGGAGGAGGAATGGTCAGATCATCTCTTGATTATTTTGGAATTAACTGGTGCTGGCAATCTTTTTAGGGAAAATTGGCTTACTTGATGGGTCCATTCTAGGTGTCTAATGGATATACCTGACTTCCAGAGGGTGCTTGGGGAATCTATTGATGCAGTGGTAGGCCGTTCCACTGAGTCTTGATTGTCTCAGTAGGATTCAGCTGGCACTGACAGCCTTAGTTCAAATTGCAATGTCCTAGTTGTTGAGGGACAGAAAACGAAACAGATTAAGAGATGCAGAAAAAGGTACTAGCATAAAACAAGTCATGAACTAGATTAAACAGAGAACAGTACATATTCAACCATATTCACATATTCTACACCATAGCAATAAGAGCAGTGAATACCTGCTTTTATTGCACATGTAGGGTGTTGTTTAGTGTCCTTTTAAAATGGCCAGGACCTTTCTAAGAATGGAAGACCATGGGAATGAATTGTGTGAGGAATTTTCTTGCCATCAGGGACGTAAAATCACTTTGCATGAGTCAGAATCTGGGCAAATCCTAAGAGGATAACTGAGTATTTCTCTTGCAAGGTTTCCTGGAATGAATTGGATCCTGTGAACCCAGAGAAATTGGTCAGGGTTCTCTAGAACATAGGATTTTTCTTTTTCAGGAAAATTATTGGGTAAGTACTTGGACTGCAACTGCAGAAGCCACTCAAGATAGCATACTCCATCGGCATTCTGCAGGAATCTCAAGAGTTTTTGTCTTCTTGCATTTCTAGGAAAGAAATGGTGAAATGAAGATGCTAAAAGCAGAGCTGATGACTGGCAGAATGAAGAGCCAGTGAGTAGACTGGTTCTTTGTAATTTCTCTCCAGATGAGGAGAGGACTTGAGGTTACTCACAGGTACTCCAGAGAGTTGACTCTTGGCAGGAGGCTACAAGACAGGGATCTCTGGTGGTTAAGAGCTTTCGGAGGTGGCTGTCAGGCAGGAACAGTCAAATCCACATGTGAAGAGTCAGTTAGCAATTTTATTTTAGTTCAAGCCTATAACACAGAAATCTTCTCATACAAGCAGTTTGCACCTAGGTCAGACTAGATAAGGTTCAACAACATTCAAAGGGGGAGGGTCAGACTTCAGACCCAGATTGTTGGGAACAATTTGTTGATTCTGTAAAAAAAACTGCTTAGAGCGGGCTGTAAAGCACTGTGAAGCAGTGTATACTATAAGTCTGAGTGCTATTGCTTTTGCTATACATTTTAACACAATGATGAGCTGGGCAGATCCTTGTTC
This sequence comes from Aparallactus werneri, assembly GCA_032468035.1. Lineage (NCBI taxonomy): Eukaryota > Metazoa > Chordata > Lepidosauria > Squamata > Lamprophiidae > Aparallactus > Aparallactus werneri. The sequence continues at coordinate 49,001 of JANHFQ010006378.1, read as the reverse complement.
TGATGCTGGATGGATTTCCTTATGGTTGTGGTGGGCTGGCGATAAGTCACTACTATGCTGTGCTATGCAATTCAAATGAGGAACAATTTTGTAAGTAATTGTACTGTTCCTGGTTTTTATACTTTTTAAAACTTTGTTATATTAATCTGTTCTATTATTATTATTTATATCTAAAGGGTTGCTTTTAATCATAATTTAGAAAGATACGAATTATAGGGTCAGTTTCAACTGGAATGGCTTATACTTCTTGCAAAATAAATAATCCACCAACCATTTTTTTCTTTTCTTCCTTGTTAATTCAGATAAAAATTACAGTCCTGGGCTAATTTATTACGGAGTAATCACCAGTGACTTGTTTTTGAGTACACATACAAAATTTCACCATCAATGTGATCTCTTTAGCTTTGTCATATGTGGAACAAGTTAAGACTGCTTTTTCTTATCTATATCAGGATAACTAATAAAGTTCTTATCAAACTGTGGTAAATGCTAGAATGTTCAGTATAGGCTGCTGAAGATTTTGTACTTGTTAAGTAGTTCCTGCTCTGTAATTAATTTTCTTAATCGATTAGCAATTTTAAGAGAGAACCCATTTTTAGTTCTGTTGATATAATTTGTACTTTTTCTCTATTCCTAATTAGCAATATTAAGCTGTAAGTGACGGTTGCTAAAGACTTCGCTTCCTCTTAAACTTTCAAGCCAACTGAAGATCAGCAGTAATAGAATTCTTAGGGAAAAAACAAGGTGGTTTTTCCAATTTTATTGTTACAAAAGTCAACTGACTTAATCATGAATATTATGATTAATCATGAATGTTATGCCAACCTGGGCATATAGAAAGAAATGTGCATTTGGATAGATACCGTAGATAGAGAGATAGAGATGGAATTATAGCTATTATGAAAATTGAGTGCCACAATAACATCTTTTCAAAACCGAGATTCAATTCTTGAATACCAATAGAAGAGAATTCTTGAATAAGAAATAAAATCAGTTAGAAGTAAGGGGGAAGTACAAAATCTATTTTAAGGCAATATATTTTACATTTTATTAGAGTACTTAAGGTTGACAGACTAGTTCAAGATTATAAGTTTCAGCAAGCCGTTCATCAGGCAAGACTATTAAAATCCAGTAGGAACAAAGGAATTGAGTGGAAGAAAAAAAATGACCTGTTACAATTTTAATACATCGTTTTAGAGCCTATATTGTGCCAATTGAATAGTAGATTTTGCTCAGAATACTCACAATTTATGCTTGAGAAGGAAAAGCATATACAGGTCCTCCATTTTTGAAAATATAAAACCTGTCAAAGTAAAAAAAGATGTATATCATCAGAACTTTTTAAATGTAAAAATGCTGGCCCAACGTTTCTCTGGCATTATTTTTGCAAGGAATAGGTTTAAATCTAGCTTAGAAAGAAGTAATTACTATCATTTCAGCAAACTGAAAAAGTACAATTGAAAGCAAGACAAAATAAAAGGCTAAGGATGCTTTATTTTGCAAAGAATGCAGTGACAGAAGACATTTTGGCAGATCATGCTAGGGGAAAAAAACCATAATTAAACATTTCCATAATATTTCTTTAAGATATCTTTTAAATAGTAATCAATGCTTCTCGAGAATTATTTTAAACTAAGATCGGTAAGGTTTTCTAATTATCAGCTTGCTCTTTTTAAAGCTCAGTTTATTTTAAGTAAAAAGAAGATGTGAATGGGAAATGTTGCTGTTTGGGATTTGATCTTTCAGCACCATGACAACAGTTAAAGATATGGTAAAATTAAAGAAGTGTATAATGTAACTGGAAATAATCTTGTACCAGTACAAGAAACATTCTGGAGTTATTGCTTTTTAAAGCATTGTCATTTAATTGTTGATCAGCAATTAATATCTTAATATCTTAATATCACAGGAACAATCACTTAATATCACAGGAATATCACTAGTCAGCACAGCTGGTTACCATGATTAAGGTTAATCACAGGAACAATCTTAATATCACAGGAACAATCACTAGTCAGCACAGCTGGTTACCATGATTAAGTAGATTGTGTACTGTACTTGGGTATCACACAACGACAACAAAAAGTAGAATTTGAGTTCAATTGACTATTATGCATTGACTCATAGGGCGAAATACAATATGTTTAAGCATATTGCTTCAGCTCATAAGATTATGAGAAATGCATTGTTTTTGGCACTCATTTTGGTTTAAATTGGTTTGGTCTGGTTTTGTTATTTTTAAAAGTTCATCATCTATATCAGATATCAGTTACTGAGTGGCATCTATTTTCTCCTTGAGGAGAAGTGACAATTACCTATTTCCGGTTCATTGCGGATGGTGGTGTTAGAATTCCTGAGTTACTCTTATTCTGCTGTCATGCTCATTAAGACCACCTCTAAGAACAAAACAAAATCTTAATACTTGACACTGTAATTTTCTAATTTGGGGGATTACCTCTTGTCATAATATAAGGGAAAGATTACCTCTTGTCAGCTGACACAGCTTGTCAGTGTGGTTTGATCAACTGTTAAGGCATCTGATGACACATGAGGGAGGGGTGGAAATGCAAAATTCATTGCATTTGTAACATAGATCAGGGCAGGGGTGGTTCAGCCCAGTTCGGGAGAACCGTTCATTGGATTTTG
>JANHFQ010006365.1:40130-51610 GCA_032468035.1 Aparallactus werneri | reverse complement strand
CTACTTGCATTTTTACATGCTTTCAAACTGCTAGGTTGGCAGAAGCTGGGACAAGTAACGGGAGCTCACTCAGTTACGCAGCACTCGGGATTCAAACCACCAAACTGCCGACCTTTCTGATCTTACCCACTGAGCCACTGCGTCCCATATGTATCCCAATGTAGGCTCCATCAAAACATTGTGCTAAAAAGTTGTCAATTCCTGCATGCAAGTGGCAGTTGGACACTATCAGGCGAATGGTAGACTTATCCTAATATTCCAATGGACCATATCCTAAGATAGTGTTTCTCAATCTCAGTGACATTAAGATGTATGGATTTCAACTCCCAAATCTCTAGCTATCAAGTCTGGCTGGGGAATTCTGGAAGCTGAAGTACATCTTAGTTGTTGAAATTGAGAAACACTGTCCTAAGGCAGCCTTTCCTAACCATGACACTCTCCTTATATGTGAACTTCAGCTTCAATGTCCATGCTGGCTGGGAATTCTGGTAAGTGTCCCCAAACATCTGGTAGGCACGGAAGATTGCTTTAATTTTAAGAGATTCTTATGCTCTCATTTCCTTTCTTCCTATTTGTGGAATAAGACAATAGGGATTTGGTTTTCATCAGCTTACCAGATCTGGATCTAGACTAGATGTTAATGCAAACTATAGTAGATGAAATTTTAAACATGAGACTTTCTAATCTGTGAATAAAAAATTGCCTCTGTTAGAATCTACATTTCTCTATACATCTTATTACAGATGCATACAAATGCACTCAGTAGCTGAGATGAAGGACAGGATGGCATTTCTCCTATTCTTACAAAAGTAGATGGGATTGTAATTTTAATTTATATTGACATGATGAAATGACATCATATTTTACCTCATTTGAATGCAACAAATTAGTTTAAGGAATGTTGCCATTGTGGACCTCATAACTTTGTCATGCAAGATGACAATGCTATCAGTCTCTCTACACTACCTGAAAGCAGTGACCTAATTTTGTCCATTGGGGAAAAAACAACTTTGGAAAAAAGTCAAAATATTCCTTAATAATTTATCATGATCAGTAATTTTACAACTATCCCTATGTTGGCTGAAATTTTAAGACTTGTAATTCCAATTCGATCAAAGCCCTCTGAGAAAGAGATTAAACTATCCAATGAGAAAAGCAGTTTGCAAATAACTACCTGCTCTAACTGTTACAATAGACTATACCAAGAATGTAGCTACTCAGCCATAACAAATTACAGTATATTACTAAGTGTTTTCTTTATTATTAGAGTTTCAGGACTTCTATCTACTGCTTGGCATCAATTTTTTTTCATTAAAAACAAGAGGAAGTTACCACAGGTGCTTAAAAACAAGCAAACCACTGCTTTATTTAAATACCACCCAGCCAAATATAGAGCATATGTGCTTTGGCTAGCTCTTGCAACTGTAGGCTGAAAACCCTTTGCTGAATCTCTGATAGAAAATGAAGATTGCTGAGTTGGTAACTGACTTGGCCATGACCAAAAATTGGAGCAGAGACTTAGAATCATCCACTGTAGACTTTTTTGATGACTTGTGCCTTATGGAAAAGCTGCCATTTGCCTCTATCTTTATCTGTGTCATCTACTTCATGATTTTCTTCATTGGCTTCTTTGGGAACCTGTTTGTGGTCCTGGTGATGGTGCAGAAACGGGGCAACCAGAGGCTTGTGGACAATTTCGTCCTTAACCTGGCCATTGCAGACCTTGTCTTTGTATGTACTTTGCCTTTCTGGGCTTTGACAGAAGCATTTGATTCCTGGTGGTTTGGTGAAGAGCTTTGCAAATTTAGCAGCTATGCCATTTCTGTGAACCGTTGCTCAAGCATCTTGTTCCTGATGGGCATGAGTGTGGAACGCTTCCTTGTGATGAATAAGCACAGGGATTCCAGATCTCTCGGGACCAAGAGAAATACCAACATAACCTGCAGTTGCATCTGGGTGTTTTCCTTTCTATTAGGAATACCATCTTTGCTCTACAGAAAGCTGATCCCTGTGGGAGACAGGTTTGCATGCCAGGATGAAGACCCTTCTATCATCTATACTTCCACGGTACTTTGTTTGACTTTCTTGCTACCCTTGGGTGTAATCTTATTCTGCTACTGCTCTATCTTCTCCATGCTCCAGAGTCATGTCAATGTAGGCAAGAAAACAAACCATGCCCTTAAAATCATCTTTGTCATCATTGGGGCATTCATCTGCTGTTGGTTACCCTTCAATACCTTCACAGCTGTCATCACCTACAGTGGGGTACAGAACATCGAATTCTCTTGTGAGGCATTGAAAGCTCTCAGGAGGGGAGTTATTATCAGTGCTTGCCTGGCTTTCACCAACAGCTGCATTAATCCTATCATCTACGCCTTTATGGACCAGCAATTCCGGCAGAAGGTATTGAAGAATTTCCTAGGTGTTTGTTACCCAAAGGAAAATGCACAAGGCTCTACATTGTTCTTTTCATCTACAGAATCAAGCCTTCTGTTTGGCAGCAAAAAGAGGTTCATACCAGCCACAACTGTTCCAGTTAGCAGTGGGTCTGATTTATATGCCTCTAAAAGACAGATATAGTTGTATTGTTGAGACCATACAGTAGAATTGTTGAGCCAGGTTAGTTATGGAAGAGAGAGGAGGGAGATTACTTAGAGGATTGGTTTTCTTGTTAAGAAAAAATGTTGTTTTCAAAATTTCTGATCAAACTTTGTGGTTTCTAATACAATGTCAAATGAATTTTTTATGATGCATTACGTATACTCTACATTTATAAAATAAAATTCTGTTTATATAAATTTTCCTTTGGTCTGTAGGATAAAAATGCAGATTTGAGACTTGCACAGATTTATAAGAGTTTCTTCAACTACCAAGACACATTTCATACGTAAATAGGAACGACTTGTAATGGTACTTATATACTTTGCTAGAAAGTAGATAACTTGACTGTATGTTTAGTCATAAGCTTACCTGCCTGCCTTAGCTGTTTATTTAAGTTCTTTTGGTAGCTTTTGCAATTTGACTATTGATTGATGATTGAAAATGTGTTTAAATGACTATAAAAAGAAATGATGGGTGAGTATCTTTAGATAACAAGTTTTCTTTAACACAATAAGCCATGCAAACAAAACTACCACAATCCATAATAAAACCAAGCCTTGTATATTTAATTAAGGATGAATATATAATTGAAACTGTTGTCTTCCTTCTCAAGCTGTTGAAGATGTATATTTCTGGAAAAAAAAGTGATTCCAATGTTTAAATTACTGTAAGTTTTCTTGATTTTGATTAAATTTTTAATTACAAAACTGTGGTCTGATTTTTATTCATTAAAACAATGGAAATTTTTTGGAAAGTTTTGAATGCAAAACTTTCAGTGAATGTGTCAACTTTAATTATTGCTATCAATATTCAGATGTTATATCGGCTTTTGAAACTACCTTGTCTTACTCTTTATTTGTGTGGTTTGTCTGGTAGTGAGAAATAACATGAATTGTGAGTCATGAGTTCCAAATGTACCTAGTTGAAATCTTACTCTACTAAGAACCATTAAGCCAAATTACCTGTGGTTAGTACACCAAAATAAGGGAGGCACCATAGAGATTTCCCCACTCATGCCCGTAACTCTTTCATTGTCACACTTAGCTTTAGTTTTCAGCACTTATTCTGTCTAAATATCTTGTCAGTTAAGTAATGGAAGGGCCAAGCGGCATCATTGCTGGGTTGTACCTAGGATATCAATTGGTTTTAATCCAGCCCTGTACCTTAAGAAACATTATATCATCCTTTTTTTCCAGTCATACTTTGATTATTTACAAACAAAATAACAGGCAATTTGTTGCTCTGTACATATTCCTAACTTGGATTTTCATGTTTTTACCAATGTAACCAAATGGTTTGAAGTTATGAATTTTATCAACCACAACATCTGGAATACACTAATTTGCTACATTTATATCACATTCTTTCTCCAAGAAACTCAGTACACATACCCCCTTATATTTTCATAACTGTATGAATGAAACAGATTATATGAGTGTGGATGATTACGTCAAGTCATTCAGTGAGGCTCCCCAATCCTAACCGAATATCAATCACTTACATCATAACACTGATTTATTTCAAGATACAAGAAAAAACTGAAATAATGGGGAGTCATTTGAATCCTCAAACTTAATCAATATCCAATCCTACCCGAAATGAGTTACCATCTCTTAACTTGTGCAACCCAGAGAAAACAGGAGAAATATATTGTAATTGTGATGCCCTCATTAAGAAAGCTTTGACATTGAAACAGGTGAGATTGTATCTTAGTTGAAACCCCCCATAGATAACACTGTACATGACATTCAAATAATTAGTATTGTAGATGGTCTTGGTTAAGATGTGCTACTCCCAGACACAGTTTCCCTAAATGTGAAATAGACAGAGAATGCCTAATTTTACGAGTTGATATGGGAGATTATACAGAGTCAAGTCTTTCACAGGCATGTTCTGAAATTACTACATTATTTTCAGCAGCAGCAGGAACTTCAGCAGCACCCCCTTTATCCTGACATCAAAGTTGTATCAGTTGTTTGCCGGTGTATTGTTGTGGTTGAAGAAGTCGTTGACAGGTAAGACGTTGTAGCAGACAATGTTGTGTACAATGCTTAGATCGGACCACAGGTGGCACAATTCCAGATTGTCCAAGCCCAGAATTTCAAGCCTGGTGGCATAAGGGATTCTATTGTGGGTAGAGGAGTGAAGTATCTTCTTGTTAAATACCTCTGGATCTGCTCAATCGTGGTAATGTCTGATATACGGTGTGGATTCCAGGTGGATGAGCAAGAATTGGTCTGGCAAAGGTTTTGTATGCCCTAGTTAGTAATACAACATTGCCGTAGAAGAAGCTTCACAATTAGATTTTCTCCTGAGCATCCTGATTTTTCCTTTTATTTTCCTCAGGGTTTGCTATCACTATATTTGCCTTAATTTTGCCATACTATCTTAATTTTCTTATGCACAGGTCTATCTTAGATGTGTGTTTTGGAGCTCCCGCTTCATCCAGAAAGATCAGATGTTTGACTCAAGATCCAAGTATTAAAATAGCACTGCAAAGTGATCTTAAAGAAAAATATAAAACAGATAGCACTGTATCTTCGTATGCAAAAGTGTTTCTCAGTAAGTTTGTATGAAAGAAAAAAAAAGATAGATTATAAATTAGCATGTCAGATGTGGGCTGCAAAGAAACTGGATGACTGCTAGATTGCAGCAACCAGGTAAAGAACATTAATTATGTTACGCTACTAACAATTTAACAACCACCTCATCAAATATGCCATAGAAAATATAAGCAAGATCCTGGACATGGCAATGGTAGGGTTCACATATCATTAGCTCCTCCTCCTCCTCAACATCATCATCTTTGAGATTAGGCCCTCTCTTCAGAAAAGGAGAATTTATCATTGGCCATGCAAAGACTAGCCTTTGGGGAAATGTCCTCTTTTCAAATGAAAATGAAATGGCAAAGCTTTTAGAAGAAATAGGGAAAAAAGAAACATCAAAATAAGATAATAATTGAGGACTGGAGAAGTGCTGTTGACATTTTGTAGACTGGAATGATGAGGATGTTGTGACAAACATCCAATGGCAAAACTACATTCATTGTAGAAAGGGAATTGAGGCAGTCAAATACTGGGCATCTTTGAAATTTTTATATATGGGATCTATCAGAATCAAATGTTGTCCAGGAAGGAATGTAAGTTGTCTGTTAGACTTAGATAATTAATTCAAGATATATATGGCATTCAGGTCATGTTGACATCTGAGAGCCAGAAACATGAAGGAACCAGGCATATTGATTATAAAAGCATTATGTGTTAATGGGCACAGATGAACAATCCTTATAAATGATTCAATAAGCCAAGGCAACATTGCTGGTGAGGTATAATTTACATTCTTCTTTAGGTCCTCAAGCAAAGCACATAGATGTATAATTTGTACAAAATATATTCAATACATGTCCTTTAAGATGGAATCCATTAAAAGGGATCATTTCACTAGAAAAGCACTAAAAAAATATGCAGGCTTCCAAGCCAGTCTACGAATTGATTAGAATAACTGAGGTCTTGTACACAAAGCCCTTTTATTAAAAATCTCCTATACAACTTTCTTTTATATCTAATATATTATGACAAATCTCTAATATTAGGACCACAAAGAGGCAGAGGTAGTTCTTGTGTCTATAAAGATTTACCTGCTATATAAGATCACATTTTCTACTTGAGTCATTCTATACATTTGTAGAATTAGCAGGGCAGTAATCAATGGCCTAGAGGGCCATTGGCATGTTAATTTCTTGAAATAGAAACAAATCTCCTTTAAGCTCCTTTGAGCATTCAAAGAACACTTATATGAGACAAGGCCTTACCCATGGCCACCATTGTGCTTGTTTAGTCTTAATGAAAAGCTAATTTGGCTGTGAAGATGGAAGGACCCAGTGATTTTAAGCGCTAATCAAAATCAATACAAATTAAACTTGCACTTCCTAAGATGAATTCCCTGACTTTGAAAGTTGTACGTGGAAGAATTGATACCAATTTAATTAAACCACACTGTAATTGAAAGTTGTGTGAAAGTCACTGGTTTCCAGGGAATAATGTAAAAAAAATTCTTTTCCTGCTCTTAACATTTGTGAGTTCTCTTTCAAGATTGTGTTTGAAAGGCAATTCAAAGCAATGTTGAAAGTATTCTATATCATCTTGATTGGTCATGCCAAGAAGCATGCAAAATTGTTATTGCTTTTTTCCTCCAGGATTGCTTCATAAAATCAAAGATTGCTAGAAAAACTTTCTAAGTGTGGATAGGAATTACTTCTAGACTACACCTGATAGCTAAATAGTGCAGCCAATTTGATAGTACAGCCAGTCTAATGGTTAAGGCACCTGGCTAGAAACTGGGAGACTATGAGTTCTGGTCCCACCAAAGGCACACAAACCAGCTGAGTGACCTTGAGTCAGTTACACTCTGTCAGCCCTACAAAGCAGGCAATGGCAAACCATTGCAAAAAACATCAACAAGGAAACTATAAGGGACATATCTAGGGTATTACTGGAGTCAGTCAACGTAACATGAATTGACACCTCCCCCCAACAATTGTGCACATCTTTTACAACAGAACATGTGTATGCCTGCAAAAAGTAAACAGCATCTTGTAGAACTGTGCTGAACAAAATGCTAGGTATAGAAATATGGTTCAAGACTAAGAACAATTGTATGATGGAGAATGCTATTCAGATCATAGAGCAAGGCTAGGTCAGAATGAAAGGTGACACAATAAATAGACTAAATACAATAAAATATGAAACTGACACACCAAATAATATAAGAAAGGAAGACATGGCAAAAGAAAGAGGAATATACTATAAAAGGAGTTATTTATTCCACTTTAAAAAAGCCCAACACTATAGCAAATAGATGTATACTCACAAAATATAGACTCCCCCACCCATGCCAACTTATGTTTCCTTTATCCTATCTTTAATAATACACACACAAACATACAAAATAATATCCCATCTTTAATGCAGGACTTTAATATCCCATCTTTAACACAGGCCTTTTGGCTTCTTGTTAAAATTGTTCATCTCATCACCTTGCAATCACCTTGGAGGCCAGCCTGGTGAGGTTTGCTCCTGTGTGTCCTTTTACTACTTCCAAATTCTGCTCCACAAGTTGTTGGATGGGTAGGTGTATCATACTTGGCTGCAAAAAGAATTCAGATAACTACTAGATCAAGAGGGTGGTGAGATACAGAGGGCCTGGGATGAAATGGATTATCTGGACCATTTTTTAATCAGGATTCAGGCCAGACTATAGTACTGAGACAGTATTAGTCATATTTGTGAATGATTTTGGAGGGCTTGTTTAAGTGAACAACCAGATGCATTGCGTAGCTTGGTTTCTTATGTAGTTTAATTGCTTATGCAATACTTTTGTCACAAATAATAATTAACTAATAATAACTAATAGCTGTTATTTAATTAGTCTTTGTCTAAAGGCTTTGCTTTAAGCTTTGTGGCTGGGCTGTGTATTATTTTAGGTAACACTATTCATCTAGCAAATACTGTGTAATCAAGTTTTGCAGCCTAATTCACCAACGTTAGGTTCAAGGTTTTGCATCAGCAATCAATCAAATTATTTTCATTTTCAGTGGGCCATGTGTTCTGCTAATACTTCTATAGTGTTAAAGAATTGTTTCTTTAAAGCCTGTAATACTTGGATTGTGGAAAAGAGGATCGCCTTATCTGTTCTAAGAAACAATTGGCAGATGTAAGAGAGACTTAGTTTTACTCCAAGTTTCCTTCATGCTCCTGTAGATTTCAGAGTCCAAACTTGGTTTTATGATAAAGGGACATCACAGAAAACAGTGCTGTGAACTCACTGTAAAAACCACGGTTTGGCTTGCTAAAATGGTTACTCATTCAACAGTAGCACTCTAGTCATCCATCCATCATGCTTGTGCTTGTGTGATACGCAGGCTAAAACTCAGCTAATCTATCCTCCAGAGGACATGATTGAAAGCAATACACATCCCAGCAAGGAACCATTCTCTAATGCATTAATGAGAAACCCAGGGGAAATCCTTCAAGGCATCAATAAGCGAACAGCATGCCTCGCCCTCCGTCAAGTTTATTACTTTTTACCTGAGACAAATAAAATCCATATTGTAAAGGGAAAACAGCACATGACCTCCCAGCACAGATAAACATTAGCAGCAGTAAATTGGTGGGGGAGCTCAAATGCCATTGCTACACAGGAGAGGCACCTTTCTGGGAATACTTGAGAGTTTCAGGTCAGGATCGAGGTGGGGTCATTGAACAGCATGTGGGAAGCTTGTATGGTGCCTGCTTGTCCTCTGCTTGAATGAAAGCATTGACAGTTTCTTACATCCACAAAAAAGGGGACATTTAAAAATACTATAGTCACCCTCTCTGCCAAATGATTGTAATAAGCAATGCATTAACTTGCGATGCCTGGTGGAACAAATGGTTTTCTGTTTTCTGAACAAATAGGTCATGTTGGAACATAGTGAAAGAAATTATGAATTCATGGGTAAAGAATGAATGCTGCATGAAAGTTTTGATAAATTTAAGGCAGGGTCTGAACAACTAGGAAGCTGAAAGAGGACTAGTGGTGGCTCAATCCTGAAGGGAAAGATTGACTGATCATGTTATTCAGTTGAGAGAGGTCAAATAATGAGTTGACATTGGCATAGCAGTGTGAGGCCGCACTGATTAAGCAATTGGTCTACTCTAGCCATCATATTTGTCTGCCTTGGATGTATTATGGTAATGCTGTGGGATATTTTATTACAAGATTTTCCCATTGGTATGGAAATATATCTGCCTGCATGAAGGCGTTACTATTCCAGAAGACTTTGATAGCAATGCACTTTTTGGGCCTGCCATTTATTTATTGGGAAAGTCTACAACTGTGTAATCAACTCATGAAGGCAACAAAGGCCTCAGCCAAATTCATTCCACAGCCAAACTGAAAGATCATAAGGCATTCTAGATATTATGTCCGTAATATCTTTCTGCTTGTAATAGGTTGTATAAGCCAAAGATACATGAAAGAATAAGAATCATCACTCAACCCTTTCTATGAAATACTGTAAGGTCAATTATAATCTCACCTTAAGGGGAAATGGGGATTCATAAAGGACATCCATCCAGAATATGTTCTCAAATGCTCTGCCAGTAATGTTATATGCACAGTAAAATCATTAACAAGAAATAAGCCTGTGCAATACCCGATTTTAGACATCTGTCTCAATAACTGGAGAGTGGAAACATTATTTATGAAAAAAATTCCACTTTTCTAACAACTACACATCACAACTCTCATTCCCGATGTAAACATTTGGAATATGTTTGTAAAACTGAAAATAGATTTTAATTTGAACTAGTTCTATGCCAACACTCCTCAACATAGATGAAAATACTGCTTTTCTGCAAATAGTTGAAATTCAAATGACAATTCCAAACACACTATATATACAATGTTATTTTTATTATTATTATTATTATTTTTATTATTATTTACTAATCCTTTAGTCTGGGGTATTTTTTTACATTTTTATACTGCATTTCCAAAAAGATATAAGGATATAATATGTTTTAAAAATACAGCATTTTTATAATTATACCAGTAGCGTACTAGCATCCTGAACGTTGATAGGAACTTATTTGACCATCTTGCTCATTTGTGAAGTAGGTATTTATCCATAAATTATTCCAAACTTGACCTAAATCTCAAATTCCATATTTCTTTACCTCTCAGTTCAGCTATTACCTTTTCCGCATCTTCCTTTAACCTGCAAGAAATGACTAGTATTAAAGCAGAGGATGTGAATTACAAATTTGTACACATATAGAAATATAATTATACTTCTCTTCTTTTCTCATAGCTGCTCCTGTATCTACCCAAGCTTTGATTATTACTGATGGAAGTATCACTTCAGTAGAAGGGTTTAACCTCTCTTTTCTACTTAATGCAACTTTCCTAAGCCTCAGTACTAATGGGATTAAGGCATTTAATGATGATGCCTTTCTTGGACTTAGAACACTGAAGACTTTGCTACTTGACCAGAACCAAATATCAAGCTTTTCTATCACATACAGCACGTTTCATGAACTCCAGAAGCTTCAGGTGCTGGTGCTAAGCAACAACGTTTTAAGTACCATTCATGGCACCTGGTTCAAGAACACTAAGGCTCTTATTAGACTCCATTTAAATGGAAATCAGCTTACCAGCATCAGTGCTGAGAGCTTTGAGATGGCAAATCTTGGCAACCTCAGAATCCTGGATCTATCAAACAATTTCATTAACTCTATTGCAAAGAGAGCCTTCCATGCCCTGCCTCAACTGATGGAAATAGATCTTTCTAGAAACAGGCTAGCTCTTATCCCTGACACGTTTTCTCCACTTGGTCAATTAAAACTTCTTAGCCTGGACCAGAACTGGTGGAACTGCACATGCAAACTTTATGATTTAGCTTCCTTTCTAAGACAATATGTGAATTCCTCAAAAATACTCAGAAATCCTGAAAACATGAACTGCACAGCTTCTGAAAACCCATCGGTAACAAATCTGCTTCAACTCACAAAGATCAACTGTAAGTCTGCACTGAAGCAACCATCCAGACATTTTAAAAAAGGGAGAAAGAAATATGGGCGAGACATTGCATTGGTAGCGCTCTTCTCCTTTGTAGGTAATGATCTTCTTAACAAGGTGTTGCTTGCTCAGTCCCTAGTTTGTTTTATGTTTATATTGGCGTTCTTCACTGTTTATGAAGTAAAAAAAATCACAGAGCGAGACATAGAATCTGAGTCCTATAGTATGACATAAAAATGATCAAGATCAGGAGTGTCAAACTGGCGGCCCACAGGCTGGATGCTTCAGGCGCAGGTCACGCCCACTGCAGCTCCGCAAAG
>JANHFQ010006365.1:17226-40030 GCA_032468035.1 Aparallactus werneri | reverse complement strand
GGGTTTTCTCCTGAGTAGAATTGGAGGTATCTTGGCGACTTTTCGATGAGATCTCACTCATCATCTTCTGGCCATTGCTTCAGTCAGCATACGGATACAGACTGAAGCAACGGCCAGAAGATGATGAGTGAGATCTCATCGAAACGTCGCCAAAGAAAATGGCAGTTCAGAGTTGGGAAGAGAAATTAATCTCATATCACAAATTTTCTAGAAAACCAGCTGCCACTTCTAGAATTCTCTCTCACATACTGTAAATTAAGTTTGCTTTTTTATGGAAATACTTGTAGAGATACTTGTAAAAAAGCACCCTGCTGCAACTGGCCATAACTATATTGTCCAAGAAAACCTAGGAGGTGCATTTTGGTCCATAGAGAGAGAGAGAGAGATGATCCTGAAGTCTGCCATTTTGCAACATGTCAGCTTTTGCCTTTGCCTGCAAAGCCAGACTTGCCATTTTGACTTTTCGGAGGCTTCCCTCCCTTCCCCTAGGCATTGCTGCTGAGACAACAAGCTGTCTACAGCTAGCATTGGTTTATTCTCTGTAGATTCTCTCCCATCCAATATTTCTGTTTTCCCATTGTAAGGAGTATTTATACCCTACTAGTGTAGTTTATTTTAAGAGGTTTCCAAATGTCAATTGAAAAAGCTCCATGCAAATTAATTATTGTTAAAGTGTTGGGGGCCCAGTAAATATATGTGTGTGTTCACAACTAGTTATTTTGATGAAGTCAACACAGTGGGTTTGTTCTGCTACTCTTCTGAGTTACAATTTCTCATTTCATAAGCTGAGCAGGGGAGTCTGATCTTGTGTTATGCTGTTCGCGTTTCATTTAGTCTACTTGTCTGAACAAGATATTTGCAACTGTTGGCTTCCAACATGCTACAGGAATCAACTCTCATATGCTTATTGAGCAGTCCCCTCTCCTGTGCCTGGTATAGGATATATTTCATTATTTTGGAATGGTGGATTAGTTGCTTCTTTGATATGACCCTCAGCACTGCTCACCTGACAATATAATAATCTCCGTCCTTTAAAAAAACTGCTAAAATATATCTATTTTTTGGAATCGAAATGCTTGCCTGAAGCTATATCACTGCCCGAAGCTATACCATCTTAGGCTCTGATCTTATTTCATTTCACAAACTAAGAAATATTAAGCTCACATTGTGTGTGAAAGAGAGACAGCCAAGATAAAAAAAGCTATGAGGATGCCGAAAGAATTGATAAGTGATATTTTTCTCCCTTCTGGAGTCAAATAAAACTGTTAGTTTAGTAGCTCTTTATTTGAAATAGCAAACCATCTATATACGGTACACAAAAATGCTGAATTTCCATAGACATTTAAACTCATCCCGGATTTTCCTCCTTTTTGCTTGTATTATTTACTTCACAATCTTACTTGTACATTACTGGAACCTATACATGAGCTCAAATTAATTGGAATGCTTTAAAAATGTATAAAATTAGCAGGATGGGAGACTGTTCCATTGCCATGTAGTTTTATGCATTATAGATTTCATTTAGTTCTTGAAAAATATTCTGTACAAAATCATTGACATATATAGACATAAAAATATGAGGGGATTTAATTGGCTGTCTATGAAACAAACCCTCCTCTTCTGCTATAGCCAATAATCTCATACTGCAGGATAATCAAATTAGTTATGTTGTTTTATTACAGCTGTATTTCAGTGTCTAATGTGAATACTTTTACTTCTCTTACTGTAAAACCTTGATAAACTTTCTATTTGTTACAGGGGGTGCTGGTCTCACTTGCCTAGCTTTAGCCTTCTTTAACAGGAAACTTCAGTCTGGCAAAGCAAATGGACGCCCATCAGAAAATTGCTGTTGCCGAGTCCTAGATGGATCTCAATGTGATCATGAGCCAAGAAATTATCTCACCAAGGGATACTGTAACTGCCACTTAACTTGGGAAAATGAAATAAAAATTATGTCGAGGTTGGGTGCTGGTGAGGAAATGCCCTATTTACGGAAAAATAGTTATCAAGAAACAATAAAGCCAGAGTGTAAGTGTACCGGCCCAAAAATCCCATTTGGAAGCATTCAAAGTAAGAATGAACCAAAGAAAAACAAGCATTTCTTATGCTTTAAGTGTAAACTGCTTCAGTCTTTCCCTCAAGAAGTTTCCCAGAATATAGAAAGACCTGATAAAACAGAGTTACCGCTGCAAAAACATCTCCAAAGAACTCAACATTCAGAAAACCCTGGGCAATTTGTGGAAGATCTATTAAACACAAGATTAAAAGAAGATACAACTTTCAATCAAGGTAAGTAATCTTCAAGAAGGAGAAAATGGAAAAAAAAATCCTTTTGCTTAATATTGTCCTAGTTGATATCCTAGATGTAACATATTGCAATATAGAAATGAAAGCAGAGTCTATGGGTCCTGGATCCAAAAATATTTGAACAAGAGAAATTAATCAGAAATGTAATTAAATCCCATGCAAAATATAGCCTTCCTGCAACAGAACAATGATTTTGATGTGTGGGACTAAATATTTTGTTAGTAGCTACACAGATATAAAATGAAGTTTGCCACAGAGATATGGAATACAGTAGAAACATATAATATACAAATTGAACCATTTTCTTTGCTTTTGGATCTCTGATGATAATACCACAAGGATAGTGTAGTTTCATGAAGACGGCAGCTTCTTGGCACAGAAAGTTTGAGATGAGGTCAGAGGAAGAAAGAAAAGCAAATTTAATTGGGGGTAATAACTCTCAATCATGTCAATGAAGAGTTGATGACTGATAATTGAGTCACTTTGCAGTGAGATGAGTGGTAAACAAATTTAATAAAATAAATAAATAAATAGTGAAAGGGAAGGACAAAACTCAATAAATATTTGGCACAAATTGGTATAAAGGGAACAACGAAAATTTGAACAAGATTGGTTGAAGTAAGAAAAAGTAAGGAAGGGAGGGGAAAAAGCTCAGAGAGATACAAGTGAAGAAAAATTTATTGTGGGAAAGAAAATGGAGTGGAGAATGGCGAGTTCAGAGACTTATTCGACTTTCACCATCATAATATCAACAAATAACAACAAACTGGGTACATCTTTTATACCCAGAAGTTATCTTATTGTTATCTTACATAGCCTATACATCAGGGTTCCTCTTTTCGGCTTTGTGGACTGGCATGGGGGAGAGGAGATGGATCTGCATGTGTGGTGGGCAAGCACACGCACACTGGCACAAATCCATTTGTGCAAGAGGTGGGCACTCCACCCACTGCTCATGCAAATAGAGCGCATGCACCTATGCTTGCCTGCTGTTTGTGCAAGTGGGAATGTGCATGTGTGCTTGCATGAGTGGGGATGCATGGGAATGCACATGCTCACCCACCACTTCTGTGGCCCAGTTCCAATGTGCTCAAAGTCTGGTAGTGGGATGTGGCCCGGGGGAGGTGTTGGGAAACCCTGCTATACATGTTAATTACTTCTGGTCAACGTCATTTTTTAAAAATTCCAAGCATTCACTTCAGATGTTAAATGTTCCCTCTGAATGAATGTTAAAGACAGCATTTCTTCAGGTGACTATATTTTGCAGAGGAACAGAGAAATGAGCCAGTTGTTCCAGGGAATATATTTTTATGGGGGCGGGCATCATTGTTGAAGATGTTCCAAACATCTGCTTAATCAGTGTATGAAAACTCCCTCTACATGTGTTAAATTTCAACATTTGCTATTTAGCAGGAATCAGAAGTGACACACGGCAGGGAGGACATTCAAGGCCTGTCTGTGCGTTGGTACAGGAGAAGCTTGGGGAACATTTAGCAAATGAGTTGTGTCAGTCTCTTTCTCAGACTGTGTGTGATGACTGCTTCATGCCTTACAAGCAAAGGCACCTAATTAAGGCGTTGTCATCAACTACAGAAGAGTCCAAGGAACACTGTGTGCAAGCGGCGTTAGAACACCATAGATCACAATGTGAATTCTTAGCAAGGAGCAGGAATATATCTCCACAACTAGACCACTTCCTTATCTCTAAATATATACACTGCGATAAAAATCAAAATTGCCCAAAAGTAACGGAAGAGAACCATGGCAAAACCATAAGATTAGAAGCAGAACAGAGCGAAGATAAGGGCACAAGATCAGCTGGCTGCTGTATGAATGCTGCCAATATACCTTTATCACCAGCCATCAAGAAAACCAAGAAGCCCAAGCAGGTTAGTTTTCACATACCTGAATTGGCAACCATAAAAAGGGCAAATGTGACTAGTGGTTTAAGTGGAAAAAGATTTCTTCAGAACAAACAACGGCATGAACAGATTCAAGGAAACCAATCTCCTACTTGGGCCAAATTGCTTTGTGATTCAGAAGCAAAAAATAAAGAAAGGCAGCCATCTTCTTCCCCTCTCATGGATCCTCCTAGAGAAAAAGAGAATGAACCAATCCAAAGGTATAAAATAAACACAAAAAGCCCAGATTCATTGACTGTTCAATTAAATTTGCATCTTTTTAGGAAAGGAAAAATCCAGCCGAAGGAACTTCTTCATCAAAAGAGCTTAGAGCAACCCTCACGCTCTCAACCCATGAGATTGCTACCTACTTCCCAGATGGAAGAGAAGAAGAGGAAAAGAAAAAAGAGCTCAGAACATTCAACTCAAGAGAGGACAGAAAACAGCAAAGATGCTATTTCTAATAAAGCAGCGGTTGAGGAAGTGCCTGAAGAAAATGGCAAGGATGGAGAAATATCCACTTCTGCTTCTTTTTGCAATATGCCTGCCTTGAATATTATCAAGGCTTCCTCATCAACCAAGCATTTAAAATCTCCAACAGCTTCACCTACATTTTCAATAAATAGAACTTCAAGAAGGACTGTTCCCATTATCTGTCCTTCATCTGGCCACTCACCAAATATTGCGCCAAGTGTAACAAATAATATTTCTACATCGTTGAGTTCTAAAAAGCTTAAGAGGGGCACTTCAGATGCTGAAGACTGGTCCTTTCATCAGAATTCTCCACAAAAGGAATCAAAAGAAAAACACCATTGCCTTTCTTCAGCTCCTTTTAGGCAAGCAGGTGGCCTTGACTTTCATAAACCCAGTAATGGAGATTATATGCACTCTCAGCAAATAATGGAAAATAAAATGCATAGTGTGAGTATAGATCACTTCAGAGACCAACCTTTAAAAGGGCAGAATGGAAATTTCACCAGGAAAGATGAACTGGAAGGGCAGGAAAAGGTTAGTGAATCTGAATCTATGCAAGAAAATCTATCCGGTATGGAGTCTCAAAATGTAGTGGAAATATCACCATCAAACGCACAGCAGATTATCTCAAAAAAGAAAACAGATAGACTCATACCGTCAGTTCACTTGAGTAGTACGTTGCCTGATTGTCAAGCCCAGAAAGAAGAGCTACAAATTAACAATCGAGAGGAAGATGAAACCTTAACACAGCAACTGAGATCAGATTTTAAAACAGAAAGCAACAGTGAATTGATTCCAAATATACCATTGGACTCACCAGGTCTGAAAGAAGCAGCAGCACAATCTAGGGATGAATGGGACAATAACAAATCCAGTGCACTGCACAAAAATATTGTCAAGGTGGCCATTATCTCTAATACATTCAGCATCCCGACCTCTTCTGAAAATGGAAGCCTATATCTAAATAGAGACGTGGATCCTCAAAAGAACCATAATGTGCATATGGATAATGACCACAATTTGCAAAAAAATCTGGATAATCCATTTGATGAAGACAGCACAAAACATAAAGAAGGTAAAATGCCGCTAGCTATACATCAAGAGCTTCCTTTGTTAGTAGAGTTTAAAGACGTCAATTATGAGCAACGAACTGTAACATCTTCACTTTCCTGCAATATAAATAAAGCAGAGATCTCAGTTCCCATGTCTACACCGTCTCCCACATCTATTGATTATAAAGAAGAATTTCCTTTGCAAGTGGAACAAAGCAAAGCAAACCTTTCATAACACTTGCATTCTTCCTTAGTCCTCTTCAAAGACAAAACCACCTTTCAGTATGAAAATCCACGCTTACTGGATCAGAAATTTCAAACGTTAGTGCAATATTTTATGGAAAACAAAGAGCTGGTAAAAATTAGACCAGAACTGAAAATGAAGTGATGTGCGGTAAGTTTTAGAACCATGGCCATAAATTAGGGATTGTAAGACACAAGATATTATTTATTTTTAAATGTCCATATCATCAGATAATATATGAAAATATCAAATTATATAGGACTGACAGAGGTAACTGAATGTTAACTGATTTTTATTTAAAGTAGAATGCTGAAATCTAATGCAGGTCTAGTCCAAATCATACAAAAAAGGGATAGCTATTCAGTTTTGGGAACTCAAATTCTCTGCTTTTTTCAAGGAAACATTGCTATTGGAGAGTTTAGACTGTTCCCAAATGCTGTATCTGAAGAACATCCCACCAAGGTGGCCTGTAGGTGGTGCTCTCACCTCACAATCAGCAGGTTTTGAGTTCGATCCTAGGTAGAGACAGAGACTGGTATAGGGTCTCCTGCCTTGGGCAGGGGGTTGGACTAGATGACCTACAATGTCCCTTCCAACTCTGCTAATCTGTAATCTCTGTAATGATTAGAGATCAGGATAACCTCTGCAAAACATGCTAGAAATGCTTCCCCCCCCCTCACTGACCCATACACCGATTCACAGCAAAAATTTCGCTGCAAAATAATCTCTTAAAAAGACTGTTATATGTCCTGTTTTGGGATACTACAGTATATTTCTTCATCAAAATTTCAAATTAAAAAATATTCTGCAAAATGAAAGAAGCTACATGGTTCCTCTTAATAATATATGTGATTTTATGTACACTATACAATAATGAAGACCTCTGTATTGAGGTTGGCTGTTTTCTCTATTTTCTTTGAAAAAATAATCATCTGTTAACTCAGGTATCCACAGAATTTAGAGGGTCATTGCGTTGTTTTCTGTGTTGTTCTATTTTTCCCCCCAATTCAGTTGTGATAGTATTGTTTTGTAACAGAACACACAATTTTATGTTGAACCTTTTAAGAAAGCAGCAAAGAGATAAGTCTTCAGTGGGAAAAGGTATTTTGAAATGCTTTGAATATTTTCATTGATGAATCTCAGGGTACTACTACAATTTCAGGAGCATTTAACAATGGTTCCAGAGAATGTGTAGACTTGGCCAAATAGCAACGTCCAACCTTCTGTGATACAATAGGGGAGAAAAGGAAGCCTATCTGCCACTTTGAACATAGGCTGGTTGGTCAATACCATGAAAAAGTGGAATACATATAAGAATAATGGAAGTTATGTCTTCTCCAATTGTATAGAATGGCGGTAGGAAGAAAGTGAATAGTTTCTTAGTTTGCCTTCCACTGTGGATTTGAAAGATTAGGTGCGCTTCTGAAACCAATTTAGCTGAGTTTCAGGACACATCAAAGACATCCCTTCATTAAGGACAAACAACATTTGAAGCAATGAAAAACCAGAGCAGTTTATAATTCCAGGAACTGCATACACCACTGCACACAACACAGAGAGACCTGCACAGTCAAAAAACTCATGTACCGCACATCCCTGTATGCCTTACATATATTTCTCCCTTGCACCTGAACACACATATTGCGCATCTCCCATTCCATTATTCAAAATAAATACATCCTCAGTTCAATCCAACTGGCTCTTCTATTGGGATTAAAAAACAAACAAACAAGCCCCTTGTTATTTCCCAGCTAGCAAAATCATTCTGAGTGGGAGTCTAATGCACCCTTAGCTCTTCCAGTTTTAAATTGGACATTTCCATCTTTCTTGACACAAGGGTTGGCATGCATAAAATCTATGTCACCTCATGCACAATCTGATGATGACAATGAAGTTGAGGTTTGCCATCAGCTGAATTTATACTGGCAGACTGAGCTCTCCTCCCCTCTCCTCCAGTCACTCGTCACTGCTTTTCACGGGTTTTTTGGCTGGAGTTGAAGGAGAAATTGAACTCCTCGTTCATGTGGATGCATCAGCCCATGTACACTTGACTGCATTTTGCATAATTCAGGCAATACCAAGATTTCTGATATACACTGTACATACACTGGTATTCCAATATTCTGCAAGATCATGAGGTTTAATATTTCAACATGTTGTTCAATAGAAATGTAAGCCATGTGTAAAGGAGGAAAGTAAGCCATGTGTAAAGGAGGAAAGGATAATGGTGGTGCTACCAATCAACTTAAAGGGGGAAAGAAATGTATTTCATGTATTGACAGTTAGAACAATTAATCAGTGGAACAACTTGCCTCCAGAAGTTGTAAATGCTACAACACTGGGATTTTTAAAGAAGAAATTGGATAACCATTTGTCTGAAATGCTATAAGATTTTCTGCAGGGGTTGGACTAGAAGACCTCCAAGATCCCTTCCAACTCTTTTATTCTACTCTATTCTATTGCTGGTTCTTAAACCCAAATTAATGCATTAAATACGTTATGCTGCTTCTGCTACAAAGGTTTTTGTGTGGCTTCTCTTTCTATTGTTTTTATTACTTTAAGAGGGAAGCCCTACCATTTTGTCCACCCTATTGCAATTTTGCATATAGTATGGATTATTTATAGATGCTGCTATCTGCAAATACTCATTATCAGAACGTATCTAGTTTAGCATAGTTGGGAGTTGGGAACAGACTGAGAAGTGTTCACCCAGGCTCCTCTTCTAGCCCAAGTGACAGGAAAGCCACCAAAGCTCCCAACTTTGGTACCAATCCCAGTAAATCTCTATGCAAAAATATCTCAGGATAGATGGGATAAAATAGGAGGGTGGCTTGAGATGAAGCTGGAAGGAGCCCATTCAATGCACTTTGAGAGTTTTTCATGTTTCCTCTTGCATTATTCCTCTGTCCACTGACTGGGCTTTTTGGAACAGACGTGTATTGGTCTTCTAGAAGAGAAGCAGACCCATATTCAGAAATGACACGTCACCAGCATTTGGTGATCATTTGACAAGTAGCTGAAGCCTCCAATCTTAGCATCTACCCACACTTGCCCAAGTCTGCGCATCGCATTTTAAGGAAACAAGGTTGTAGTTATTTTTTTCCTGCCAGCTGACATTAAATGGGATGGGAACATATGCACTACCGTTAAATTGTCATGCAGTAAGTTAATTTTTTTTTAATTTAGTTTTTAGATTTTTTTTTGTCCTGCATTCTTTACTTTGTAAATACTTCAAGGTGGCAAACATACCCAATATTCCTTCCTTCTCCTATTTTCCACACAACAACAACCCTGCCCTGGCTTTCATGTCTAAGGTGGAATCAGAATTCACAGTCACCTGGTTTCTAGACTGGTCCTTAACCACTAGACCAAACTGGTTTGTTGTTAGGGCAGAACAGATTACAGCTTGGCCATTGTGGCTCCGCAAATTTTGTTAGCATATTCTCTTCTGTCTCAAGGGTTTGAAAAATGTACATGAACATAGCTTAGAGAAAAGGATCCTAAGATTCAAATTTGGTTTGTGGAGTATATTAAAAGGCAAACTGAAGCAGCAAAGTATCTTGGACTAGTTCTGTTGCCTGTGGTCCAAAGAGAATACTTTCCTAGATGTGACTCTCATGGATACTTTATCATTTCTATTATTATAATTATTATAAAGGAAGCATGAAAATGCAAGATGGAGGAAACAGAAAAGAATATGCCTCATTATATAGTGTTTTGTAGAGAAACTGTAAAAAACATTTAACCAGTAGGTGGAGCTATCTATTCTTGTCACTCATAATCTAAAAATATTTAACCAAAGTGAAGGCTTTAAACTAAGTTAAAGTTTTGAGAAATAAATGTTATACTCAGGGGTGGGTTTCTACCAGTTCAGCCTGGTTTGGGCGGACCGTTTGTTTGTTCGGCAAACCGGTAGCTAAACGCACCCTGCGCTCACATTGGGCCCGAAAATCAGCTGATCAGCTGATATTTGGGTTTAAGGTGATGCGCGCCAAACACGCACTACATGCGCATCACTTTAGATCAAAAAATCAGCTGATTTAGCTACCGGTTCAGCTAAATTTACCTACTGGTTCACTTGAACCGGTAGCTAAATCAACTGATTTTTGGGCCTAAGGTGATGCAAGCACAGTGCGTGTTAGGCATGTGCTGCGCACGTATCACCTTAGGCCCGAAAATCAGTTTTTAAGCTGATTTTTGGGCTCAAAGTGATGTGTGCACACAAAGCAAAATCCCCATACCAAGCAAACCAGTTGTTAAACTGGAATAAACCACCCCTGATTATAAGGTAAAGGTAAAGGTTTCCCTTGCACATACGTGCTAGTCGTTTCCGACTCTAGGGGATGGTGCTCATCTCCGTTTCAAAGCCAAAGAGCCAGCAGGATAATGTTATATCTTTAGGCTTTCTTAAATAATATTATGATGTTCACTGATTTTTCATTTGGGAGTTATATTACTAATAGACTGAGTATATCGCCTTGCCATGGGTGTTGTTATACTTTCTTCTTTAACTCACTAAGTGGATGTTGTCTTTTTCTTGAAACAATTGTAATTTCTCACAGTTTTCTATGCAGCATCGAGGGATTGATCTATTAATACTCACTCTCACCTCGCCAGAATGTATCTTGTTATTTTATGACAGTGCCCCTGTTAGCACTCTAATGTTCATCTCCAAATATGAGGCATAATTTAAGAATTCTTTTTGAATTACCGGTACTCTAATTTGCTTTTGCTCAACAACTATTCAGCGTTCAAACTTTTTTTAAAATTATATTTCTATCTTCTATTTCTTTCAATAATAAAGAACAGATCTGATTTCCCCCCCAGTTTTTGTAAGATCTTTATACTCTCAAGTTTTAGGGTGGTATAAATCGTCTGAAGTGTTGCTGCTGTCAGAGCAATGTTGCAAGTGAAGAGCTGCTCCTCAAAGCACCAAAGCTGTCATGTCATCTCAAGGTTCAATGTGGCCACTTCAAGGAGCATTCTAAATCATCTGTGTATGGGACTGCGAATACTTTTGCTTGAATTGGTGACAAAGCAGTAAGGAGAAATGTTTTGCTCCAAAGTTCCCAGATATTCTCATTCAGCCCACTGAAATACAACTTTCAAAGGAAATACAATACAGATAGTCCTCGACTTAGGACATTTCATTTAGTGACTGTTTGAAGTTACAACGGCACTGAAAGAAGTGACTTATGGCCTTTTTTCATATCTACGACCATTGCAGAATCCCCCTGGTCACTGATCAAAATTCAGCCACTTGGTAACTGACTCGTGTTTATGGTGGTTTCAGTGGGATCCCCTTTTGCAACCTTCCAACGAGAGATCATGGGGAGGCCAGATTCACTTAACAACCATATTACTAACTTAACCACTAAAGTGATTCATTTAACAACTGTGCTAAGACAGGTGGTAAAATAGGGAAAAACTCATTGAACAAGTGTCTCACTTAGCATCAGAAATTTTGAGCTCAATTATGGTCATAAGTCAAGGACTACTATTTAAAAAAATATTACAGTGTATATATATATATATATATATATATATATATGTATGTATGTATGTGTGTATGTAAGTATGTATGTATGTATGTATATGTATATGTATATGTCTATCTGTCTATCTGTCTTTGGTTATCTGGGTTTTCTCCCACGTAAAATTGGAACTATCTTGGCGAATATATATATATTTGTTTTCTGAGGTTTTCGCGGGTGTTTGTATGTAGGGCTTCAGTAGTTCGGGTTTTCTGCCGCGTAAGATTTGAGACGTTTCGACGAAGTCTCATTCGTCATCTCCAGGCTGGTGCTTTCGGCTTCTTGCTTCCAGGAGCAATGTGTGATTGTGGCTGCCTCCTCTCTTTAAATGCTAGCTGGGCTGTGTTCTGATTGGCTGGGGGCGTGGCTATGCTCTGATTGGATGGAGGTGTGTTCTGATTGATCCACACCCCCAGCCAATCTCCCTCTATATTAAATATATATATATTTAACACCCCCAGCATTTTGGGTTCTTATTTTACCTACCTCAGAAGGATGGAAGGCTGCATTGACCTTGAGCCTAGTGAGATTTGAACTTGCCTTAATTACAGGCAGCTGGCAGTTAAGTGCTACAAACTGCACCACTTTTACTCACTGAGCCACTCCGGCTCTATAAAGAAAGGAAGGAAGGAAGGAAGGAAAATAGAAAAGAAAGCAAAGAGAAAG
Organism: Aparallactus werneri; assembly: GCA_032468035.1. Lineage (NCBI taxonomy): Eukaryota > Metazoa > Chordata > Lepidosauria > Squamata > Lamprophiidae > Aparallactus > Aparallactus werneri. The sequence goes on along the minus strand of JANHFQ010006365.1, from coordinate 27,852 downwards.
CAAAAAGTGCTACAAAAAGATCAATAGAAAAATAGAAAAAAAGATTCAGAAAGGTGGTTTTTCAATTGTTATTGGATAGTTGAATTCATCTCTCACTTTTAATTTTGAAATATTTCAGTATTATACTTGATTTTCTTTAAAACATTTTTTTATTTCCCTGTTAAAAGCATTAGATGGTTATCATTCCCACAGTTAGTATTGTTTTTAAAGAAATGGATGGATTGCTTTAACCCTGAACAAGTATACAGGAGAGGAATATTGTATAACAAGGAGTTTAATGATGCTATTAGCTCTGCTTTATTAAGGGCATATGAATGCCACACTAACTAACATGGACAATATTAATTTAGTATATTGTAATTCAGTGCCTTGCTACTGAGCTCATTTGCTAGCCTCATAAGCCTTGCACTGCTGAAAACCTGACAGTATAATTTGGCTGCCTGAGGCAAAGCATTCTGGGTTGCTATCAGGTCATGAAGGTGCAATACCAATTAATGCATTAAAGTAGAAGGCAACGTTTTAGTGGGGTCTGCCTTCTTTCGAATGCTGTGTCTGCTGGGTTGAAGCAAATGATCCCGAAAGAAATTCTGTGCGTGCAATCCGACAGCACATCTATTTCTACTTTGCCAGGAGTCAGCCCCACTGAATTCAACATTGCTTACCAGTGGAGTTTTCTTATTGTTGCACTTAGAGTGACATTAAGGGCAAAACATACATGGAGAACTGGAGTTTATATTATGGCATCCCTGAGTTTTTAATAACATTTACAACATTTAAGTTGAATTTTTCTACTATCTATAAATTTAGAAATAAATTTATGTTTTCAGAGGGTGGCAAACATTAAATCTCAGAAGTAACATATGCATATGAAAAGCAACTTTCTCGCTAAAGCTAATTATACTAAACTTCCTTAAATGTCCTTAATCCTCTAATCCCCCATCCCAACTGTAAGCATATTTAAGTACACACGTAACTACAGTATGCTGGCTCATATTCCTTCCCTGCCAATTGCTTATCACACTAGGAGGTAGTGCCATATACAGGAGCTACAATGTACAAGGAGAATTATGGAGATGGTTGCTTAAGTACTTCTTTACTGGATATAGTAAAATCCAGTTTGAGAGAAACTCTCATCAGGGTCATTAGCTTTTTGAAAGAAACACACAACATTGACTAATTTTAGTTGAACAAAATCTAGTCAATATTAAAATATAAAAGAAGCCTCAAGCTGAAAGCTCAATTCCAGATGATTGGATCCAAGAAGAACCAAGCAGAAACAGAGGCAATTTTCTCCTTTCAAAATGACTTTCCAGTCTTACCTCCATTAATGGCTCATAATTCCTGTTTATGCCAGAGGAAAAATTATAATGTCCATGAAGTACATATGCTTTGGCTATTCAACCAGTTTGTTGTGACTGAATGTCTGAGGACAGCTTCTACATCCATTTGACTAAAGATACATAAATTCTTCCTGCGCTTAGAAGTTGTGTTTCTGAATACTTTTAAGAGTGATCAAACAAATTTCAATGAACTCTGTTCATGTCTTCCTGATTAACATGAAAAAAATCAGATGTCATGTATGAAGAAATGGAAAACATGGGGGCACTGGAGACACTGCAACACATCTCAACTCTTGACATTATCAGGAATTGGTTATTCAAGGTAGTCTTTTATAGCCACGATTGGGACCAGCAACTTGCTTCAAAAATTTAAATGTTCTCCCAGGTCTTGGAGTACGGAAGATGGAAACCCTGGTTACATACATTTGTCATATGATGTTTTGAAGTTTGTGGTCCAGATCTGCCATTTTGTTTATTTCCTTTATTAATGTTTTAGCTTATATTTGTATTTGTTTTAATACTGTGACTTGCCCAAAGTTCATCTGGAGTCAGATTGACTGAAGTACTGTATCTATCTGTCTCACTGTCTGTCTAATTAAACAATTAAATAAATAAATTCTTATTATGTAAAGCTTGCTCAGTTGAATGGGCTTGTTTTGTTCAAGCTGTAGTCATATTATGACAACATTAATGTCGAACTAGAATCAAGAAGCAAAACCAAATGCATTGACCTGCTTTAAGAGTTTTAAGCTTTTTTGAAAGAGAAATATTGGGAGGCTATGGGTAATGCCTGATGTCTTGTATGGAAGACACAAAATATGCAAAGAAGCAAAAATGTACCATATTTTCACTGTCATGCTTTTCTGAGAATTGCAAATTGTACCTAAACTGCACAATGAATGAATGAAGGCAAACTAGTTACTTAATATCATTTGTAGCTACTAGAGCTAAGTGAATCTTTAAGGAAATGCTTTGCTCAAGTCTCAAAGTTGCTTCATGGTCCTCCTGACTTTTAAGAGCTAAGTGGGTGCATTACTCCACTTCCCCTGTCATGACTACCATTTGAAGACATTTTTCAAGAGATAGCAGGGCAGATGAAGAGATACAAAGAACGTAACAGGGAAAAATGGCTCCAACCCTGATTTTTTTATCAGTATCATAGTGTCCATTCCTTGAGGTCAAAGTTCTAGCATTGATTGTACAAAGAGTCTTTTGGAAAGTATAAACCTAGTTCACTAGCTTCAACTTGATCTGTTGAAAAACTATGTATGGATAAGTACTTATATTACACACACATATATAATATCACAGATAACTGCACTGAAATTCAGAGGACAACATGAAATAAAGATATGCATATAGGATTGAAATTCTATCTTATTTCAGAGAAAGTATTAATAAGGGCAAGGAAAAGTATTTCATATAATTCCAAGAACATGAGTAATGATTTCATTTTGCCCTCTGTGTCAAAGAGGTTTTCGGTGTCATGTATGAAAGGCTAATACATGATTTTTCTGGCTACACTTTTCTCTTCTAATATAATTGCCCAGACTCTGCTCAAGAGAAGCCTCTAGCTGGAATATTGGGGTTATGATGGGTCAGAAATGAAGTGAATTGTGCTGGCTGATCCAACTAAGGAAGAGCGATCAATGGTATCCTTTTCTGAACCTGGTTCCAATCTGCACTATAAATTTACTTTATTTTATTTTTGAGATTTTTTATGCCGCCCAATCCAATGGACTCAGGGTGGCTAAATATTTGATTCCCATGAACATTTTATTCATATCACAGATTTTTAGCCAGGAGCCCAAGACTATAACTGCATGGACATAAGTGCAAGTCAAAATAGAGGCAACATGCCTCCATACCATTACAGACAAATTTTAACTGACCCTTTAGTAAAGCTTTCCTTATATCCTGCCATCCATCTCCTGCATCGTCAGGAACAAGTATGTGAATAAACCAATTCCCATTTTAAAACCATTAAAAAAAATCTTCAGAGGTATTCGCTAATAAATCCTGACCATGTCTCTGTGCAATAGGCAAGACAAATATATATTTCATTTCAGAAGGAAAATAAGACACAGAGGATTTGGTTCTGGACATTAGGCTGAATGATGGATGTTGGTGGCTTGAGGAAGACAAGGACATGTTCATACAAGTACATTTTTCAGGAGATTCTAAATATCAGTACGTCGTATAACCTACATATTTAATTTGAACAGAGTCATTTTTAATGATATTTTCCCTGAATTTCTACAGGGTTTTTAATTATGAAAACAGAGATATTCAATTTATTTTGTCTTCTGATTACATTGCATAACGAAGGACAAAATTAAATACATGATGGTGATGCTGTACTCAAGATCTCTATGGGCTTCTCTTAATAGTATACGGAAGACTTGACAGGACAATTTGTTATAAAAAGACACAATTTGAGTTGTTGGTCAGTTTCTAGCATAGACAGAATAATCAAGGGTAGGAGAAAAAGACAAAAGAGAAAATTCAGTACAAAAAACGCAAGAGAAACAACCAGCTTCTGAAATAGTAGTTTAGTCTTGTTGCACATGAAATGAGTTGCCATTTTAAAGAAACAGAATTACCCAGTATCAACACTTCAGCAACACAACATACCACATCAAAAATCCGCATTTGTAGAAAACTAAATGCACACATTATGAATTGAATCAGTGTCACAGAAAATTGTGACATTATCCAAGCTAGCTGAATTAAACTTGTTCTAATGAATCTGACAGCTTATAATTTTCCAATAATTTCAGCTGTAGTTTCCAAGAATATGCATATTTTAGTGAAATAATACTTGTTAAAATGTTAGTCCAGTACTCCTCAATCCCAAATAAATTCCTCAATGTATATATTCATTGATTGTGCTTACAAATATATAATGAAGTTAATACTTTTATGCCAAATAATTCATTGTAAGTAAATAAAATCACACAGATAGAATGCTGTCAAAGATCAGTATTGTTTATCTGACACATCTCCTGCTTCAATTTCTGGACCAAGCATTTATTCAGGAACCAAATGTCATTATCTGTTTTACTTTAATGACACTCATAGTTTCTTTTCACTGTACAGTTGCCCATTTTTATAAAATTATGGTTGTTATTCCTTTTCCAATCTCAGAGGCGTGCCCTTTCAATTTGAGCTTTCAAGAAAAAAAGATCATTTTCCCACAGAAATTGCTGTAGCTAACAATGTCTGTTGCTATAATGTTAGAAATTTTCGTCAGCTTGGAAGGGTGTGAAAGGTGAATAATAAACTATTTTCATGTAGTTGTATCACCAAATCATGATCTAATTAGAATTGTGATAAGTCACACAATTTAAACAAAGTCTTTAAACAAAGCTTTTCTCCTTCTTTTTTCTTTTTTAATAGCTCAGTTGTACCAGAGTGGTAGAACATCAGATTGAATCTTTGTTGCTGTGGAGGCTGACATTTTGATTTTGAAATCTAGACTGAACATTTAGCGCAAAGCTAAAACCCAAAAGTCATTTTAACAAGAATTTTGTATGTGTACATGTAGGTATTTATTTTATTTATTTATTTGGATTTGTATAGGTATGTATGTGTACATGTGTGTATATGTATGTACATACATACGTGTGTATGTACTGTATATACACACACACATCCCTATACATATATTGATACATACACATTCACACCTATACATACATACATACATACATACACACATAATCTCCATCCATCCGTCCAGCATTGGGATGTGGGTGAGAGAGAAAAGGATTTCAGGCCCTTGCAAGCTGCCATCAGACACAGCTCTGGTGCTTTGGAAAACAAGTTGACCCCATCTTCATTGAGGGGCTGCCACAAAGAAGAAGGGGTCAATTTATTTTCCAAAGCACCAGGGGGCAGGACAAGAAATAATGGATGGAAAATTATCAAGGAAAGAAGCAACCTGGAATTAAGGAGAAACTTCCAAACAGTGAGAACAATTAATCAGTGGAACAGCTTGCCTTCAGAAGTTATGGGTGCTCCATCATTGGAGGTTTTTAAGAAGAGATTGGACAGTCATTTGTTGAAATGGTATAGGGTCTCCTACTTGAGCAGGGAGTTGGACTTGAAGACCTGCAAGGTCCCTTCCAATTCTATTCTATTCTAATCTAACCTATCGATGCGTCTATAATATTCCTGCATGTCGACTCCAAAAACAAAGACACAGCCAAACTATCTAAACTTTGCCATCTCTTGTGTTTCTAGAATGGAGCCCCTACCTCTTGGGAATCCAGATTACATCCCACCATACTGCATTGTGGTTTTATTTCTTTTTATTTATTCATTAAATTTCTATGCCACCCATCTCACTAATACAGCAGCTAAGGGCAGCATATATTTCCAAGTGGAGAATATAGCAGCAATTACATGATGGTTAGGTGGCCTTTGAACATTCTTTTAAAATATGAGAGAATTTCTATGATCCCACAGGAATCACTCTTATCACCAAGTAGTTGGCAGTACCCTCCACTCTCCCAGAAGTCAAGTACTGTATATAATGGGGGGCAATAAAACTCAAAAGCGGGCATTTGGTTAATTGTTACTTAGAACATATGTGTCACTGGGTATAAGCTGATGGCTTCATAGATCACAAATGCTAGTTCTGTAGTCAGAGGTGGTATTCAGCCAGTTCTGACAGGTTCTGGAGAACTGGTAGCGATAATTTTGATTGGTTCGGAGAACTGGCAAATACCACCTCTGATTGGCCAACCCCAGCAAATACCACCTCTGATTGGCCGACTGCATAGCCATGCCCACCAAGCCACAACCACAGAACAGGTAGTAATTTTTTTTGAATCCTACCACTGTCTATACTGATAGCTCTACTTTATCTAAAAATACTCTGTTTTTATTGCAATAAAGGTTTCTTTCCAGAAGTCCTGATGTATTTGTTGCCAAAAATTATACCATACATTAACAGGCTATAATCATTTAAATATGTATTAATTTAAAAAACTAAGCTATTATGAATCCTGAAAAGGTATGCAATTGAGAAAAAGATATAGAGAGAAATACTGTATATACACCAGCTGGGTGAAAAGAGGTTGCAATCTTCTCAGAGGAATTTAAAAATGCCAGATGCCACGATCAGGTAAATTAGCTTACAGATTTTGATAGCATCTTCCCTACCAAGGGAGTGTCAATCAGCACAGATACCCCTAACTTGAGATGAGCGAAGCAACAGCTCAAGGAAACAATAACGAGCAAGGAAGGATTTCATTCTTTTGTGCCAGGTTTCTCTGCCAAAACGTACAGATGAAACGTGTCCATCTGTTAAAATAGAACTTCTAGGAAAAAACCCTAATATTTTCATATTCCCTAAATGTGTTCAAATTGCATAGAAGACACCATCCCTTTGGGTCCAAGGATTTAAAGGAAATATTTTTTAGCATGCTTTGTGTATTTTAAGGGACAGTATTGAGACAATATTCGTGTCGGGCTTAAGGCCCCCGTCTCTGTGTTCTAGAATTGCCTTAGGCACAAAGTCAGCTGGATGACCCTGGGCCAGTCACACTCTCTCAACCCTAAGAAGCAAGCAAGGGCAAACCATTTCCAAATCAATTGCCAAGAAAACTGCAGGGACTTGTCCAGGGAGTTGCTAGGAATCAATAGTAACTTGAAGGCACAAAAAATGATGTAACATAATGCAGCATAAACAATATTATTATCCTTAATTCTGAGTTATTTGGATACAGATTTTAAAACACAATGCATATTCATCGTCACCTTTTCGTCTCTGAAATCAGAACTGCAATCTTAAACACCATTTTTAAAGAGTGTCTTCTATTAAATTTAGCAGGCCTTTTTCTGACAACCATGTATAGAATTGCAGTCTGAACAATGAATTATTTTTCAGATTGTTCCATCATCAATCACATTGGCTAAGGATGATAACAACTATTATCCAACCAATTTTGAGAGTGCTATGAAAAGCTGACTTACCTGCATTGGAAATTTTAAAGTATATTATTCATCTGTCATAAGTTCCCACCATGTTTTCTTCAAAGGAAAACAATTCTAAATTTAGAGGCCGCCTTCTCCTCCCCCAAAAGAAAAACAATAGCAGGTTGGGAAAAATATAAAAACATGTGGGGGGAGGAGAGGATCATTTACCTTTTCAACATGTAACAACACACACACACCTTTCCTTATTTCAGACACAGAGAGAAAAAGGGGAAAGGGAAGGGACAGAATGGGAAGGGAAGGGAAGGGAAGGGAAGAGAAGGAGGGAAAAGGGAAAAGGAAAGCGAAGCCATACTGGGAAAAGGAAGAGAGGAAAAGCAATGAACAAAGCTCTACAGAACTGAACTAGAAGGAATGAAGGAAACCTACAAAATAGTACAAAAAGGGTCCCATTTTCCAGCACCAGAGTTAAGTGCCAGCCTTTCCAAGCTGGGTGGGAATCCTCAAGGCTATCTCCATTTACAAAAGGAGTATCTGTAGCCATCTGCAACTCTCTCTTTTTTCCAACAGCACCTTCTCTATTCAGAAAGACACCTAACTCCAGGGATTAGGGAATTCTTCTTCCTTTTCAGCAATTATCAAATCCACATCCTGGATTTCCAGTTCACAGCACTTCATTTTCCAGTTAAGGACTCACTTTGGTTAACATCAAACAACAAAAATAGTTTGAAAGGCAAACAAATACCACCTGAAAATGGGAGAGAGAAATAGAACCAAACCCTGAAGACAGATTTGCAAGGTACAAGTGGTATCAGCCCGTCAGGTAGACCAGATTCCACAGGAAGACCATAACTCTTATTTTATTGAAATAAATTATAAAACAGAATCTTGTAATCTTGACTGAGCTTCTCTTCCCCTCCCATTTAGATAGCACCTCTTACAATGCCTGAATCACTCCTTAACACTATCTCCCTTCCCAGGACTAAGGAATGATTCTGTCACCTTGTATACCTAATGTTTTCTGAATATTTGCTTCAAGGCCATCTCCCTGAACTTCTATAGATGATCCCTGTTAAAAAGCCCTCTTTAGGTTCCTGCCATTCACACATGAATGATTGCGCAGCAATGTTGTGATTTTCAGCTTGTCAGTAAATAGGGCTTGCAAAATATCACAGTGTATTCTGCCTCTCAACATTAACCCTATTCAAATTTGCATTCCTTCCAAACCACATTTTGACTGCAATTCTCTTAGAACTTGCAAATTGACTTTGTTAATGAATATAACAGCTTAATGGTACAGATTTAAACAGTGCTAAAAGTTCCAGTGTATTTCTCTTGTACTATTTGGGTTCAGGTTTGAATATTGATAGCATGCAACCACAAATTGAAGACGATTGGGTTTTTTTGTATCGAAGAGTCAGAAAATATTGCACATTGAGATGCGGGGAAAAATCCTTTAAAAAATTTAAAATGTGAATGAACATAAGGCAATGAAGTTGCCATTTTAATTTCCAAAGTTTTGAAAAGATAAATATTGTGATTATGCAGTGGGTGTTTTCTTGTTTCTGACATTAGAAAATATTTACCGGGAGTATGTGCACTGCCCAGGTAGCATGTTTTCCAAACTCTATTACTTTCAATGTCCTATCTATGGCCTCCTTGCATTGAATTTGAAAAGAATTACATTAAATACAAAATAAAAATTTTAAGACAACAAAGTTGTCAAAGATAATTCTTCATACCGATGGTTTAATAGCCAGTCAGAATGTTCCCTGACATTTATTGTATGTGAAACATCATTGTGTAAATGTTTGGGAGAAAAGCTGCTGCAAATATGTTGTATATCAGGGGTGTCAAACTCGATTTCATTGAGGGCTGCATCACGGTTGAGTTTGACCTTGGGATGCCAAGTGGCGTGGCCGGGATGGGATGGATGTGGCTCCATTTTCAGCCGGAATGGCCTCCTGCAACCCTCTGCCAGCAAAAATGGAGCTCGGAGGGGCCGCATGCGGGCCCCCCTGAACTCTGTTTTTGCTGGCATAGGACTGCAGGAGGCCGTCCCAGCCGAAAACAGAGTCTGGGAGGAACACCTGCAGCCCTCCTGAGCTCCATTTTTACAGGCAGGGACACCGTAGGCTGGTCCTTCACTGTTTCCAGAGCGGCCCCGCGGGCCAGATCTAAGCACCTCATAGGCCAGATTAGGCCCGTGGGCCTTGAGTTTGACACCCCTGCCACATATTCTCCTGAAGTTTCATTATTTGGTTGTAAAATGAATCCATTTTGCATATCATTGGGATAATTTAAATATTCACAATACAATATTTTTCTTACATGGTTACAACTGCATTACTAGCTCATTTTATGGAATCGTGTATTGTAAATCCTAACAAAACTGCAATAGTTAAGTGGAAATATTAAATACCTTCCAATGAAAATGGTAATAGGATAACATATCTAACACTAGTCCATTCTTCACTGCCATTTTTATTTTAACATTTACTGAATTTTGGAAAATGACATGAAGGAAGGCTGAGGCCTGAAGAGCATCACTGTCTTTCTCTGTCTCTGACTAACCTACCTGAAGATTGTTGTTCTGGGGAAAACTAGGAGGACAGAGTTCTAGGTACACCACTTTGACTTAATGTATGGAAGATGGTGTAAAAAATACACTAATATACTTCACTACACTATACTGTATAAGGCAAACAAATGGCATAAATTAGATTTTCATATATGCCTAAGAACTAGGATTGTGGTAGTAAAGCTATTCCATTAAGAAAGCTCTTCCCTTTGACAATCTGTGCACACATAAAGCTTCAAGTTCACATAGTACACCACCAAGTTTTCTTTCATTTATTCAGTTTTGATGCCGCCTGACTCTAACCTACTCTAGGCAGCTCATAAACAACAGCAAAAAAAGAAAAAATGAGCTACAATAAATTAGATGATAACAAATTGCTAAATTATTACAAGAGAGAATCCTAACAACACATCAAAATATAAAACATCACAAACAGGGAGTCCTGTCCACCCAACATCAAAGCCTAGAAAAACTGCCAGATTTTGAACATTCTGACATAAAAGATCACCTTTGGCCATATACATAAATCACTTCTGTCTTTAAAGATAATAAAAGTAAGCAAGGAAATAGTGAAATTGTTTCAAAAGTCATGTCAATCTGGCAAACTAGTTCATCACCCTGAGTCTTGACCTATGAGAATGTCAAGGCATCCCCTGAATAGCAAAGCAATGTTTTGTTTTATTTCTTTATTTATTTGATTAGACTTCTATGCCGCCCAACTCCTGGAGGACTCTGGGCGGCTTAACAACATAAAAACAATAT
>JANHFQ010006347.1:53676-64236 GCA_032468035.1 Aparallactus werneri | reverse complement strand
TGAGTTACACAAGCAGCCATTATTTGAGATGAAATTGGTTTTATAAAAGACGGTGGGGCAGGGGAGGAATTCATTTTCAGATTTAAAAAAAAATTAAATAAAGGAGGTGAATTTTGATAGGAAGGGATTGACCAAACATGAGATCTCATGTAGATAGTCTATGTTTCTATTCCTCCTAATTTTTTTTCAAGCAGATGTCTTTGAATGTCACAATGACATTTTGAATATCATAGGAAGCAAGCAAACTAGTATATTATATGTTTTACATAATCTTTTCTGAGCTACGGTATTGAGGATTGTAGCCTAAAAAACTATGAGTTTATTGTTGTAAACTAAGTTATAGTACGAACTCATAAAGGAGAAACTGATAATGAAAATAATTGTGGTCCACAAAGGAATAGCTGGTGTGCCAATCAGTTCTTCAGGGATTACTGTAGCAGTTTGGCAGCAACAATGGAATTGGCAATGTTGGGTGTGGTGTGTTGGAGTGTCAGCCCTTCAAGGTAGTCTATATGAGAAACCAAAACCATTAATACAAAAGGCATCTTTATTGTAAAATAACAGAATTGCGCAAGTCTGAAAATGTTTTTCCTCTTTCCGCATTTACTTTCCAGAAGATCTAGGGAGGGTCTCAAATGCTTCCTCTGTCCCTATTCCTTCTGTGGGTTGAGATATCTTTTGCCCAAATGTTGCCCTGTCTCCCAAGGTCATTCTTACATCTCATTATATGGAGATGGTCACCAGTGTGTTTTTCAGGGCAGTGGTGGATTTTGCCTGGCACTTTCAGAAAACCATTTGTCTGAAATGGTATAGGCCGCGTCTCCTGCTCGAGCAACGGGGTTGGGCTAGAAGACCTCCAAGGTCCCTTCCAACTCTGTTATTCTGTTACCAGTGATGTTTGATGACACTCAAAAGGGCTCAGGGAACCACATGTTATATATAAAGGCTGACAAAAAATACTGCAGATAAAATAATCATGAATTTATGTTCACTCTTTATTTTGTGCTAGCTGTCAGGAAATATCCATATTTTATATTCTTTATTGCTATAGAGTCCTCTCTTTTATATCCAATGGTTTCTGCTAAAAGTGATTTTTTTTCATTTCAGTGTGTTTCCTGATGAATTCCCATGAAAGTACTAACCAGGTCCAATGTTCTTAACATTTTTTGAGATCAGCCAAGGTCAGCCAGCTGTTGCCACTTGTTGCTATATTGTGCATAATTTTTTTCTTCTCCCCCTCCCACAATGCCTCCATGCATCCTGTACTCTTTTGTTTCTGTCTTTCTAATTTATCTACAAAGCGCTTTCTAATGCTCCTCTTTCAGATTAAAACAAGAAAGAGATTTTGGCATTTTAGAGACAAATACACATACTCCTTTCTAAAGCTTGTAACTGCCTGCAGAATAAATTTTGGCTTTCCTCTACAAAGGGAATCCTCATCTTCAAATTAAATTTGCCACATTATAGCTATTACAGATGCTTATAATATGAATGATGAGTTGCTATGAAAGAACATACATTACCAAGCTTTGTTCAGCTGTGTCATTTTATGGCCCAATCTAGATCAGAGAAAATCCGTTTCCTGTATTAGCATTATGTAACTATTTCCTTTCTTCAGCTAGGATTTCCTCAAACTCTTTTAATAGGAATTGGACTTTAAAGAAAACAAAAGTCAGTCAGGAAAAGGCACAAGTCATTTTAACAAAATTGAGGATATAGCTATATCTACATAAAATTTGTGAATGTTTATATATCTCTATGTTTCTCTATATCTATGCAAATTAAGAAATAATGATTATAATTTAAACAAGAAAAGAACAAACAATAGATAAATTAATATAATTAATATGATATTCACAAACTAGGTAATTTATGTCCAGGCAATAACTCTTGAATTTGTCATTACACCAGACTTGCTAGAACATACTTGCAGGTATTGTGGCCTATGGACATCTTGTGATGTGCTTGCTTAGGCAGCACACACAGTATATTAAAATTGGAACGATACAGAGAGGAAGTCTTGTGACAATCTGGCTACTTTGGAAAGCATTCAAAGACTGATTGACCTCAACTCCAAATGCACTTATTTTTATATAAAATGTTTACATACATGTAATGAATTTATTTGGTGTATTGTATATTGCCGCTCTAATTGTGTACTGTTTAGAATAATTCAAATTGAAGTGATGTATTATTATTAATAATAGTAATAGTAAAGAAGTAGAGGACTTTCTGTTGCAAAATAGGAATAGCTATTTTTTGTAGCAGGGATTTAATTAGACCTTGGTTCTGCCCTATCTTTGTCTGAACTCTCTATAATGCTGGAGGGGGAAAAACCCTACCTTCTCCATGGAGTTTTAGAAATGCAGTTCCTATTTCCTGTGTTCTCCCATCATTTAGTGGTGATGTTTGTGAAATCTGCTTTTCCTTTTCATGAGGTACTAGTAAAAGCTGCTATGTGCAGAAGACTATTCCCAAAATGAAGGAAACTTCTGCTCAGTGTCCCTAATCAGATAATAGCAAATGGAAAAGCCAAAGTTAAAACACAGATGCCAGCATCATGTTCGTGTGTCTTTGTCTTTTCCATCACAGACATATTGTCATATGGCTTCCTCACTTCCTCTGTGAATGTCCGTTAAAAGCCATTGTTGAGATTGTTCTGTTTAAAATACATTTTATTGCAGGTTTTAAAGAGAAGATAAAAGCTAATGCAACTAATAGAGAATAAAGAAAATAAGGAAAAAAGTGCAGAAAAGAAAGAATAAAAAGAAATAGAAATTTCTGATTTCCTTTACAGCAAATACATAAATACAGTTAATTGGTTCAAATAGTTCTGTCTTTTTAATGAAAATAATACTAAGGATTACTTGTAAACATTTAAGCAATGAATTTGGCCTGTTTTTATATTAATTGGGAACATGGGAATTGGTTGAAAATTTAAATATAGTCATGTAAGAAGAAAAAGTAAGCATAAAGAACATTTAGGATTTTGGCTTTGTTTCAATCTATCTGATACCTAGAGAAATAAGTTAATTGACTGTTTCTTAGAAATGTTACAAATTCACCCTGGCTTATTTATGATTACATATTCCCTACTGCAAAACCTCAAGTAAAACCCAAGCTTTAAAATAAAAACGAAGAGCTACATAAACTGTTCGATAATATTTCTAACAGTATTTCTAACACTGAGGTCTCTTCCTGAAAAAATTGTTCTGATACTATCATACAATATCTATATTCTATTCATTCGAAGAATTTCATAATTTCTTCCATTATCTTACACACAAAATGAAACATATTTGGCTTCTGCAATTAGGGAATGCTAGAGTCTCCCATCTTTACAGTCTGTTCCCCAGTGTAAGAAAATGCAGGCATATGCATACTTGCAATAGGTTCTTAATGTGCAATGCAAACAAAACTTGTGACTCTGCTGTAACCAAATTTAAAAAGAAAATCTGTGACTTTCCCCATTTCCATCTAGTCATGGAACCACCTGCCCTAGCAACATATTTTTCCTCATCACATCTCTTATTTGTTTGTTTATTTATGTATTCATTCAAATTTATTATAGTTATTCTGCTCCAGTGGATATTGCTGTCATCTTTTTTTTGATGTATATAAAAAGCAAGCAGATGTTTGATCACTTCATTGTGGCTGCCATCTTTATTGACCACACCCTATAGACTTCAGGTTGGATGCTTTCTTTTCATTGAATCTCACTGGCTTTAGGGTGATCATAGTATCCTTTAGATGCCTGCCTATTACAGTACTGGGATTCAAAAACATTAAGATATGATACTTGAGTGTTCCAGTTTTCTTTTTTCTTAACTATTTCTTTTCCCTTCTAGGTTGTAACCTTTTCAACTATAACTCTGAGATCAGAACTACTTGGTTGTTGTTGTTGATATAATTATCATCATTATTATGTAAGCCAACTCAGATATCTTGCAGGCTTAAGAGTAGAGTTTAAAGGCTTTGAATAGATATGCCCATTCCATTTGGCATGTGTCCAGGTGGACATATTTCTGCTTCTAATTTAATGCCAAACTAGAAGTGCTCAAGATATTTTTTTCCTGAAGAAAATACATTGTTGTCCAGGAAAATGCCATTCAACATCACAGCTTGCATTCTGCCTAATATGGTAAATAGCTAGAAAAACCAGCACATTTTATTACAGTACAATAATGGTTTAGAGTAGATGTGATTTCTGAAACTTTGCACTTCCAAACTTGCCAGTGCCACACTAGGGAGACTGATTGAAAGAGTCTGCATGGAAATTTCATCTGCAAATTGTGGAAACTGTGAAAATCAAGATTAAAATGTTGCAATTATAAATAGCACACAAGTGTAAAATGGTCTTATGAATAAAACTGATTGAAAGAAATTAAATTCAGTATTGAATTCAGAAATTCAGTTAGCTGTAGTTGGCCATGAAGAGCCAAATATCATTTTATCTCAATTTCATGGGAAAACGATGTTTTGTATTTAATTCTTCCTGACAGTTTTCTGCTTGTATAATTAGGTCACTACTTATTGCAAGAGTAACTTTTAGTCCTACATGAATATAGGGAAACATGTACTTGCTATGATGTGATACAATAAACCACCAAAGAACTGTTGCCTGTTCCTCTGTGAAAAAAAGAGACCTTTTACCTTATTTAGTTTACTCTCTCACCAATGCTATGCAGATTATTGGCTTGTGAGTTTAAAGGGGCCAAGCAGATGATTTAAATTTCAATACATGTCTAACCTACTGTAGATCTTATGAACAGTGTTGGTGGATTGGAGGAATCATTATCTGGAATGTGAAAGGCACAATATCTGTCTCTGCTCCATGAGTTCAAGCTCACATATGCACAAGGATCTAGAGACGTGCTTTCAAATACAAATAACTCCCCATTAAGTGATCGATACCCTGGAAAGATAGAAAGCAAGGGTGATGGATTAGGACGCTACTTATTGATATGCACATCTGTACAATGTGGCTGATCTTGGAAGCTAAACAAGCTTAGACACAGTTAGTATTCAGGGGATCATTCAGGAAGTTCAAGGGCTTCTGCTAGATTGGGAAATAAAATCTCTCTCTCTGTGTCCAGAAAGGGCCTTATTGCTAAGAAAATTGCATGGATGTTGAACTCTGTGTGGGTAGACTGGAGTGCAACTATGTGGAAAATAGAGCCAGGCAAATATTCTTACTACAAGAAACTAAAGTAACTATAACTTTATGTAGATTAACAGACTTCAGCTGGTTTTTTAAAATAGTATTGTGCCTGGTTGGAGCAAATGGTCTGTAATCTGCAACATTTCCCAGTCAAATGGATGGGGGACTGTGAAATATTTGGGAGAAAATAACACTCCTTACCATCTCTTGGAAGCACCCTCTTCCAGCTTACACACCAATATTCTAGTTCCATGCCTGAAAACAAAAAATATGTGCGTATGTATGCACACATACACATTGTGGTGGTGAAATATCTACTTAGTCCAAATGAAGATTTAGATTTCTCCATAGTTCTAGTTTTCAGAGGTGAAGCCAGAGAATAACAAAAAAAAATTTCTTTAATCGGCCCATTTGTCAACCTAAGTACATTCTATCAAACAACTGTTGCTGAGGTGAACATGCAGTGTTATTTATATTGTGATGTAGGAAAATAAAGTTTCTTAAAGTCAGCAGGTTGCTGAGGTTCTTACTATGTCAGGAGAAAAGGAGAGTGGCTTTCATTTTCTTCTTGGCAGTGAGACAACAGCTGTTTGAAAGAAGGTTGGATTTTAAAGAGCAACAGGCTTCCATTACTTACTGAACCAGATTTTGCTTCTTTTAATCATTTCAGTCAGCAAGACAATATTCTACAGTACACTATCATTTTTTTAAAAAACAGCCAGTTTTTTTTAATGGTGTGCTATTTTCTACCTGAAAAACGTGCAACTCATTTCTCATAAACTACATTTATATAACAATGGTTATATTTTCCATGGGTTTAAACTGGTTTGGATCTGTTGATTCTAGTGGTATTCCTGGTCATTCTCTGCTTCTATAGCCTGTGCCATTTCACTCAGTTACTTTTCTGATTACCGGTAGATGTTAGATATTTGACACTGGATTCCACGTAGCTATTGCACAAAGAAGGGACAAAATGAAAGTGCCGGTTTTATTCTACAACCTATTGAATTACATGTTTTAAATTGAAGACTACTCCAAAGTGAACCGGATTTCCTTGATGGATTGCTTTGCTACTGTATTTGATTTCACTTTCCTATTGACGCTGTAAATAAAACCCCTTTTGCACCAACCTGTAACAGGTCTTTCTCTAGCATCACAAGTACATTCACCCTCCAGATGTTTTCAGTTGCAGGGTCAGTCACCAGGACCAGAGGCTTAATCTTCTGAGCTTTCAGACTCATGCTGGAACTCATCCTCATGGAACTTCTCTTTAGAGAAGTTTTAAATATAAGTTTTAAAATGAAATAAGTTCAATAGAAGCTTTTATGTATGAACGTTTAACCCAAAGTATGAATGAGTAGCATTAAATATAATAATGAACAAAAGGAATATAAAGGGTTAGTCTTGCATTGCTTTGGTGAAATGTTGCTACTTTATTTATATCTAAGTTAGATGAAGTGGGGTGTCTTTAGTTAATTGGTTAGCTATTAAATCTGAATAAATAAACACCACTAATGAAATGTATCTCAAGCTTTGCAGCTGTGCCTTTTCTATATTTCATTGATGGAAAATTGATATATAGTTATAATATCAATTTATGACTATTTTCTGAATCCACCTTTGATGTGGACCCTGAAATTCTGGCAGTATGGAATTCATTTGACTAAAGTAGATGGAAAACCTGTAGTTGTTTCATTAATTCATTATTGACTTCAGAGAAGTAGATTGACTACTTTCCATTATATAGGCTAATCCTAGAGATGATTGCAAGATTAATTGATAATTTGCACACGAGCTATAGTATTCACCTGGGCTATCAGAATTGAGTGGCAAAATTTTGGATGACTGTTAGTTGCAGCAGAGGTAGAGTGTTCTCTACTTTTCTGCTGACATTTTGTAGATGTCCCAATTTTTGCAATTTCATCAAGGGATAAAAACAAATAGACATGCATGAAAGGTGCTAATATCTGAAAACTGCTATTGACTAGATGCAATGATGATTCATTTTATGCAATGCTTTAATAACACATAAGGGTAATTCTTTCCTTTTAAAGCCAATTTTGCTTTAACTAACTCTACTGATTTACCTCATTTTCTTTGAAAACATTTTAGAACACACTTTAGCACCCGAAAAAAGGAAGTCTTTTAAAAATGCCTCCCTTTACTGATATTGCTACTTGTATATAGATCTCTGGATTTTTTAATTTGAACAAATGTCAGCTGCTTTCATTATATCCTTACCTTTAAAGTTTGTCTGGGTTTTCATTCTCCTGTTTTTTTTAGTTTAGTATTTGCTTAGTTTAGTCATGGACCTTACACAATACTCTGATTTTTATTGAGAGGGCTGGGCACTATATTAATGTCTTCCTATCCTTTGATCATTCTTAAATTTTGTTTCCTCTCTCTTGGATTGTCTATTGTGTGTGATCGCTTCAACAACATTGCTTTTCCCTCCTACTTGTAACTTTCCTGGGAAGTTTCACACCCCCACAGGACTGTCAACTAGCAGCAGCCATGAAATGAGATTAAAATACCAAAGGCGTCCTCTGAACTCACCAGTTACTTTTGAAGGAGTTTATCTCCACAATAGAGAGATTCATTATTTTAAATCTCTTGTGGTCAAACTGGTGGTATAGCTAGATAATTTTAGATCTTGGACCTCATTGTCTTGTGCATGTATGGAATGTGTGTGTATTCTTCAGATAGCACATGTATTATTTCAGGGTGTAACATTGTTCTTGGGCTCCTCCCAGCTGCAACTATCCCAGCCATCATTTAACAATTTGTAACTGCTTCTACATTCTTAATATATTAGGAATTAAATCATGGTCTCATCAGGTGTGTGGAAATAAAAAGGAGCTTGCTTCTGCTGCCCTGATGCTAAATTCAAAATCTTGGATAATTTTAAGAGAGAAAAAAGTGATGTTGAATCATGACAACTCTGGACTAGCCAAGGATAAATACCTATAAACCAAAAGCTTGGAGAAGGCAACTTGCTTCTATGGATTGTTGTTGCCTTGATGTCCCCTGGGGAGGTAGTGGGTGGCCTTAAGAGGCTTGAGGACTCAATCAATCAGAACAGAGGTAGATGGGACCTTTGGAGTTTTCTAGTCCAACCTCCCTGTTCAAGCAGGAGATCCTATACAATTTGAAACAAGTGACTGTCCAGTCTCTTCTTAAAAATCTCCAATGATGAAGCATCTACAACTTCTGAAGGCAAGCAGTTCCACTGGTTAATTGTACTCATTGTTAGGAAGTTTCTCCTTAATTCCAGGTTGCTTCTCTCCTTGATTCATTTTCATCCATTGTTTCTTGTCTTATTTCTGGTGCTTTGGAAAATAAGTTAACTTCCTCTTCTTTGTGGTAGCCCCAGTTCCTTTCTGTATCCCCATATCAGATTCTCTGTATCGCTGGGCCAAGTTTTGCATAAAGTGGTTAAGACACCAGACTAGAAAACCAGGTGATTGTGAGTTCTAGTCCCACTTTAGGCATGAAAGTTAGCTGTGTGATTTTGGGCCAGTGACTTTCTCTCAGCCCATCATACCTAACAGAGTTGTTGTTGTGGGAAAAGAGGGAAGAGTGCTATGAATGTGTCTTTAGCACATGCAAGAATTCAAGGATTCATAGTCTCCAGATTTCTAGCCTGGTGTTTTAACCACTAGACCAAATTGATTTAACTGATCAACTGACTTGATTATGACTCAGTGATTCAAGAAATTTTAAAAAATAGTAAATCTTGGCTCAACTGATCACTGATATGCATGTTGTTAATATTCTTTGGTTTGTATTTTCTGTACATTTTCTCTCCATTTTCTAATCCAGCAATGAATAAAAAATAATAATGACTCCACCTCTTATTTTCTTTCCTTCTGTTTTTAACTTCCTTTTTTTGTACCTTCTTTCCTGACTTACTTAGTCATCTTCCTTACCCAGCAGGCAAACAGAGGAGACACAAATTGTTTTTGCCGCTGGTGTGAAATGATAGTTGCCTATTCCTGTTCTGGGTTCTGATTTATGTGTAATATCACATTTCCATCCGGTTTATTTCCTGAGTCTCATCCATTTTCATGCCAGTGGGATGGTGCTGATTTCATCCATAGCCAAGGGAGGAGACTTGTAGAAAAGCACTCCCAAAGCACAACTTTCCAAGTCAAAAAACTTCATATCTGACAGCTACAGGAAATGAAGTGAAATGGTTTACATTGATGCTGCCTTTACTTCTAAAACATTTAATTATTGTGCAAAAAGGGAGGGTTACACTAATTAGATGAATTGGGCAAGACCTCAGTGGGAGAGGAGAACCGTTTAAGCAGAGATATGTGCCGTGGGCTATTCCTGCCACAGTTATAAACTACAATTGAGATAATGAGTTAATTTTGAAAGACTTTTTACAGGAAATGATTCAGGCATGAGTCCATCTGCTTCCAGTTTTCCCCCCCCTGTTAAAATCAGAAGTACTAGATATTAAAATAAAAACAATAAAAATATTACCCAGCTGGAATGTTTCAAAGGCACTAGCTAATGAAAGGATTGCATCATTCTCAACAGTGCATACTTCCCTTTGCTGAAGGAAAGAAAATTGTTGGAAAGTCTAGTCAAAAATTAAAAGTTGTTGTCATGACTTTACATCTCCCTTTGCATTATTCTCAATGAAAATGTGAGAAAGGTTAGGGTAGATATAACTTATTGTGATTGGGCAAACTTATCAGAAACATTGTTCTTATTTTTAATGCTGGTTTGTTTTTATGTTTTACTCTTCTCAAATTACAGATTCTACCTCAGAGTTTTACGGTGAACATTTGTCTTTAAATTTAGGAAGAAATCAGTTGCAATGGGAGGAGGCATGTGACTGTTAAAATGCTCTCAGATTGAATCTACCACCTCTGGGTATCTGATTAAAACCTATTAGTTACTTACAACCATATAATCAGTACTATATTATACAACCCATCCACTCTATGTTTACTCTCTAATCTTGTTGTTCTTTTATCTTTCGGTGATGTAGATCCCTCAGATTGTTTCTCCGTACCATATAAAATGGTTTCTTGTAGTGTTAATGTCATTCCCTGTAACTTGCAATTCTTTCCCCTCTTTAATATTGTTCTTGCCTCTGCTCTTGAGATGGTGGGTGACCAGCTTTAAGTGTATTAAAATAAAGTTCCCTTGCCTTTTCAATTGTATTAAGTCGATATCTCACCGATGCATAGGTCACCACAACTCCGGTTGGAATATCCCAAGACAATTTGCCGCTTTTTAAACTCATCCACCAAGAAGTTATATTCTTTTCTCTTTTTCAAAATTTTTGGAGGAATTTTCTTTTGATATCATAACATCTTGACCTGCCACTTGAAATTTATTTGCAAAAAATGCTTGTAGGATCTCATTTCTGGTCATTTTTC
>JANHFQ010006341.1:325935-344071 GCA_032468035.1 Aparallactus werneri | reverse complement strand
TATACAAACAGATCATGACCTGACCATCAAAATGAAGGTGACAACATTTTCAGTGCTCTTTGTGGACAGGGAACTTACAGGAACAAAATGTATCCTGGTGGATTTACTGAGACTATTATATTTATTTTAACACTTCATTTTTTCAAAAACATTTTTAAAAACCTGCTACTATACCACTAGATTTCAGAAGTCTTGGCTTTTCATACAGAATCTTGGCAATTGAATTGGTGTTAAGAGTTGAAGATTCTCCTGTATCTTTACAAAGATGATTTTGATTGATTGTTTAGTCTTGTTTAGTGTTACAAGAAGAATCTTAAATGTGTTTCTGCTCCTTAACATTTTGATTCAAATGATATTCATGATAATGTTATATCTTTAGGAAGCCTATATTGCTGACCTTGATGCCAAGAGTGGAGCCAGCTTAAAGTTAACCATCTTGAACCCCAGTGGCAGAATCTGGACTATGGTGGCTGGAGGTGGTGCCTCTGTGGTATACAGGTATCAGACTCAGGTTTTGGTGGAAGTGATCTGGCTGTCACATACTTTAGTGTAGATTGTGATCCAGTTCAATAGCAGCAGCAGGAAAACATTTGCTACCCTCTTGTGTGCCAAAATCTTAGCAGGGTTACATATTCTTCCTGAATCCAGCAGCCAGGGTTTGAATTTCACCATTTGCTTTTATCCTGTTAATCATTGTCAGGAAGAAATGCTGTGATCACAACTTTAGGAATGTGAATGCAACATTGCTCTGTCACATATTATTTTAAATACTTAGGTATTTTTGACATCCAAGAAATGATTAGCTAGGATTTGGATAAATCTGTGCACTACTAATAGCCTTTTACTGTGGAGAGGGGAAAGAGAAAAGTTAGGATATTTGTATCTGGACATTTGGTACAGATAGCATCAGGATAACCTCTGCTCTCTTCCTATTGCTTTTAAAAGCTTGTTTTTAGCAAAGTTGCATACTGAGTCTTTTCAGAAGCTTAGGTTTGTAGAGCTCAGTGAGCAGACATCAGTGTCTTTCATGATCTGATACTTGGGAGGTAAAGTACATTACTGCCATAGTTTTTCCTAACAGACATTCTGGCTGGGGGAAACTATGCCTAGATCTGTTAGAAAGATTGGATGTATAAATATTTAACAAAACATCAATATTGTAATTGCTGTACTCTAAGTCTTAAGAATTGCTTGAATTAGCTGATGCTCTTGTTTCTGCAGGTAGCTTAATAGTTGCTTTAGTTTTTATGAGGACTTAATGCAGTTTATAACACCCCACGTGCATTCCATTTAGTGATACCATTTGTGACCTTGGTGGGGTGAATGAACTAGCCAACTACGGTGAATACTCTGGAGCTCCTAGTGAACAGCAGACATATGATTATGCCAAGACCATCCTCTCCCTCATGACACGAGAAAAACATCCAGAAGGTAAAGGCCAAATTGGAAGATGCAGGCACCCTTTGTTCCTTTAATTCTGCATGTCCTTTGGCAAAAGATCTGCTCTGCTATTAGATGATTCCTCCATCCTGGTTTCTGATGCTCTGAAGCGACATAGATGGGCAAATGCAGGTCAGCCACGGGAGGACCAAGAAATAGATTAAAGAGGGTAGAGGGTTAAATGAGAGTCAAGGGGGAATATAAAATATAAAAAATGGGAGACAAAAAAAGAGAGACTAGCACATATGTAGAAATGGAATACATGTTAGAAAGAAATCAGTGGAATGGGATTAGAAAGAAATCAGTGGAATGGGATGTGAAAGCTGTGTTCCTCTGCCAAGTTCTCTTGATTTAATGGCATGCAAAGCTCAAGAAAATCAGTTTCTCTCTCAAATATGTTCAGGAATGTAGAATTGATTTGGGAAAGATACACATTCAGATAGTTCATGACATGATTACAATGCAGCCTGTCCATTATGGTCATATGCTGAAACAGTCGGGTTGGTCACATGACTGATCCAATATTCCACCTTTTTTGTGATGGTTATTAAATACTACAGTCATGAAACAAATGATCGTTAAGCAAACCAATAGTTCACTATGGGCACGTTTTTGCCAAAAACTAGAAATAAGTGATAAAAACATCAAGCTGTGTTGCCAAGCCTCCAAAATTTGGTCACATGACCTCAGAGGAGGCCCAACTATCAGAACTTTGAATCTGGGTCATGTCCCTTTTTTCGGGTCTGTTGTGACTTCAAACAGTCACCAAGCTCTTCGATGACTACCTGTATTGATAATTCCTTCAAATTCGAGTCATTACTGCATTTCTGAGTGTAGTTGCCTGCTTCTAAATATTTATTTGTCTAATTTATATACCGCCCTTCTCCTGGGACTCAGGGCGATAGCTATAGACCTGATTATATATTATATATATTCTTGCCAAATACTTCATTTTAAACTTTTTCTTTTTCCTTCTCTTTGCAAGGTAAAATCCTAATCATTGGAGGAAGCATTGCTAATTTTACCAATGTAGCTGCCACTTTTAAGGTAAAAAAAGATGCTGACAAAAAGCCTGTTAATGGCCATTTGGATGTATGGTTTGGGAAGATGCATTCACTTTTGCCAGTGTCCATGCTTGGACTGGCATGAAGTAGTTTGAAGCAGCTTTGCAAAAGAGTCTGTGCAGCATTAGTATTTGAATAGAACATTTTCCCCAGACAACTGGCACTTACGTAAACAGATTTAGCAATACAAATAGATAAGGGTTGAGTTATGTTTTTCCCCTGATATCACTGGCTACTATGCATTGTCAACCTTGATTGGGCTTTTTTCCCCTTCCTGTCTTGAGAACATACAGTGTGAACTGTGTATGGAAATCTTTCGTTCACTTGGGCTTCCAGGATTTAAGAGGCTGCCCCATAGATATTAGAAACCTTTTTGGGGTTTTTTTCAACCCTGAACTGAAGGCAGAAACAAATCTTATTTTTGGGAACTTGGACAGTTTTTGAGCCAAAACACAAGAAATGGAACCATGCTACTTAATATTGAGTATAGTACCTAGTATCTTGGGTTGCCCCCATGAATGCATAGGGGATGATAGTTGAACCTATATAGAACTGGAAAGCAAAGTGCTGGTTATATTCTACTATAAGGTACGTGCTAGTTGTTCCCGACTCTAGGGGGCGGTGCTCATCTCCGTTTCAAGGCCGAAGAGCTAGTGCTGTCTGAAGACGTCTCCATGGTCATGTGGCCAGCATGACTAAATGCTGAAGGCGCACGGACCATAAGGTGGTCCCTATTTTTTTACTTGCATTTTTACATGCTTTTGAACTGCTAGGTTCAAAGAAGCTGGGACAAGTAATGGGACCTTATTCCGTTACGCAGTGGTAGGGATTCGAACCGCCAAATTGTCGACCTTTCTGATCGACGAACTCAGCGTCTTAGCCACTGAGCCACCATGTCCACTTAAATTCTATTATATTAATAAGCAAATTGGTGAGAAGTTATAACAAAATAAAAACATACATTGTAAATATTATAAATGAATCAAGCTTTACAAATTTCTTTGATCTTGTGCCATTTAATTGACTTCCTTAGTTTTACATTTTCCTTTCAGTAAATAAGTCATAAATACATTCAGTTCAAATAATTTTTCTTGGCACAAAACAAATTAGGTCGGACCATACTTTTTAACTGGAAGGTAATGGAATTAAGAATTAAAATTGAAAGAATTATGTAACTATATCACTAGGGCTAATTTATAACTGGCTAATTATATATGATGATTAGTACTGATATACAAAAAGTTAATCAAGAGAGAAAAGTAATAGGGAGAAAGTAATACTATAATATAAATCAAATCAAAATAGAAATTTTAACAAGGAACAATCCCAGGTTTTCCTTAATGTGATATCCATTTGTTAGGTTTATTTCTAACAAATTCCAGTGAGTTCCTTATTCCTTTATAGTTAAATGAGATTGCTATAAAGTGCAGTTCATGGTGTTAATTAGACAATAACGACAACAACAATAACAAGACCTGGTTTGGTCCAGTGATTAAAGTATCAGACTAGAAACCGGAAGATTAGAGGAGAAAGAAGTACCTAGGTATGTTCTCTGTTGAGTTATTTATAAAAGTAGTAAAGACAGGATAAAAACTATATAATTTAAATCTAAAAATATAGATGTAAAATGCTTGTCTATATCTTCACTTTCAAAGCATTGTTCAACTTCAAATGAACTACAACTTCAAAGCAGTGTTTCAATATATCACACACCTGTGATTTATTAACTATAAATAAATCTCTCTTGCCAATTTGTTAACATCCGGTATTACTTTTTTAGTTCTGCAAAGATAGGGGGGAAATCCCATTTGGAAAGCCAACTATAGCTGCTCAAAGCATGATTTCCTGCTCCAAATATAGATTTAAGCAAATTTACTAAATTCAGTCTTTGACAAACCTTGTTCTTCGGAAGGCATTATTCCCTTATTTACAGCATTCTTGCTTTTGGTTCAGGCTTTGTTTATTTGAGACTTCAAGAAATTCTCATTAACCCATATAAAAAAGACCAAGCTAAATTAAAAGCACTTAAATTAAAAGTGTGTGTTTGTCTGTGTATTTATTTATTTATTTATTTATTTTTAAAACTTGTATGCCGCCCCCCTCCCTTCGGACTCAAGACGGCTAACAACAGTGAAAAACAATAAAACAATTAAAATATCAACATATTAAAACATTTAAAAACACTATAAAATCACTAATACTATCAATTGCTATCACTCCCCTCGGATTGGCTCACTAGCCTCAGGGCTGTTGGCAGAGTGTTAAGGTGAGAGGCTTGAATTTGTATCCACTATCTGGCATTTTAGGCATCAGTGTTGCTTTAGATAATAGTAAATATGCAGGCATTAACTTCTCTGCATTATCAATTAAAATATGTAATTAAGGAAATATGAAAATTAATTTTTGGAAAATTAACTTTCCTAATGTGGTACTCTGGTTCTTTCAGTCCCAGACAACAAAACAGCTACTGCTGCAGTTCCCTACCAATTGTCGCTCTGTGAAATTGCTGAGTTGTTTCTTGATGTTTAGAGTATCTATCTGTATGATTTTTAACAAAAAAATTTTACAGGGTATTGTTAGGGCCATTAGAGATTATCAAGGCCCTCTCAAGGAGCATGAAGTGAGGATTTTCGTGAGGAGAGGTGGCCCCAATTACCAGGAAGGCTTGCGTGTCATGGGGGAAGTAGGTAAGGATGCCCAGTGATTGTTTGAATTTATAGCGGGGGCCCTACTCTCCTCCAGAAAGGCTGAGATAATAGCTGAAATAAAAATTTGTGCCTCTTTTTCATACATAAGCCAAAATGAGGAATAACATCTCTTAATTTTCTTTCCCAAATGACTAGAGCATTGCAAAATCTCTTTCAGACTGGAGTAGAAAGAGCAATAATAATGTTGTCCCTGTTGGGTTCCTGTGTGCTTAAACTAGCAGCCCCTTCAGCATTTGCTCAGTTCAAAATAAGACTATATATTTAAAAATCAGTTGTTGCTGGGGCATTAACTGGTTGGCTCCCTTTTTATTCATGCTTCAGTTAACTAAAGGTTTTTCACATGCCTGGATTTGAATCTGAATTTCAGCCACGTTGATGAGGCAGACTGCAAGGAGACAGCTCTGATCAAATCACCCAAAGAACTTTGGGCAGTTTTGAAAGCATTTTGTGAACACTCAACATATTTAACTAAGCAAGTGGGCTCTATACTAAAAGATGGCTTGGTGGGCACTTCTACTGCTGCCATTTGGGCTACTGAAGCTTTTAATTGCTAGTTTATTTAAATTGCCACTTTCATCCTGGCAGCTTAATGAGGCAGCATAATTTACTGGTTATTTTGTAGATTTGCACTTTTTCCTCACTAACTTTCCAAAATAAACCTTAACAATAGGCTAATCCATTTCTCTACTCTTTGCACTTAGGAAAAACTACTGGCATTCCCATCCATGTCTTTGGTACCGAGACTCACATGACTGCCATTGTTGGTATGGCACTGGGGCACCGCCCCATTCCAAACCAGCCGCCTACTGCTGCCCACACTGCAAATTTCCTCCTTAATGCCAGTGGTAGCTCCTCGGTAAGTCTCTTTTGTGATCCAGTGTCTTCTTTGGCCTCTATTGCTGATATGAAGAGGCCTACCTTCCTGCTTGCAGTCTTATTCAGTCTGTGCTTGGATACTAGGAAATAGAGTTCTGTTTAAATAATGAGAGGACATTGTGATTTCAGGAACGTTGGTGCTCTATGCAGTGAGATGTTGCATTCCCATTGTTTGCAGAAGCACAGTAGATCAAATAGAACACCAAAATGTGCAGGAGACAAAATGTGCAGGAAACCCTAAACCTTTTAAATTGCTCTCCAGAACTTTTACCTGCTTTGTAGAATGCCAAGCAACCCATCCTTACAGCATCCATCTCTGCTAACCCTGTTTTGTTTTCGGTTTGTTTTTTTCACTCCTCTTCAGACCCCAGCACCAAGCAGAACTGCATCGTTTTCTGAAGGCAGATCTGATGAATTGGCTCCAGCTAAGAAAGCCAAGCACACAGTATCTTCTGGTAAGCTCTTGGCCTTTTTCTCTTTGGAAGATGTTGCAGAGACATCTTGCCATTCATCTGCATTCCTCTTGGGTTTATTCCCAGAACATTTTTGGCCTCAGTTCCTAATGTTCTCTCTGGCACTCATCAAGTCCTTCATGTGGATTTTGGGCAGCTAATGAGAGATATGAAGAGGAAGCCAAATAGGTTAGCATGGGAATATCCTAACATGTAAAGGAATCAGTAGTTTCCAATGATAAAATATTAGTATATGTCAGCAAAATGCTTTTATGTGGAGGCTTTATGTGGAGGTGTTGCTCTTCATTTACACTATAAGCTAACTACAGCAGTAAGATTTAAGAAAAACAGTGAATTTGGGGTGGGTGCAGGTGAAAGGTTTCTATACAGTATGCCTAAATGCCTCCCCACTTGCTTGGAAGCACATCATACAATTATGCATAAGCTTTGTATAGGTAGTCCTTGACTTATGACCACAATTGAGCCCAACATTTATCTTGCTTAAGTGAATTTTATTTCTTGAGTGAATTTTATCCCATATTACGACTTTTTTTTGCCACTATTGTTAAGTGAATTGTTGCAGTTGTTAATCTGGCTTTCCCACTGACTTTGTCAGAAGGTTGTAAAAGGTGATTGCATGAGCCAGGACACTATAACGGCCATAAATATGAACCAGTTTCCAAGCATCTTATTACATGACCATGGGGATGCTGCAGTAGTCACATGTGTGAAAAACAGTCATAAATCACTTTTTTTCAGTGTCATTAAACAGTAACTAAATAAACTGTTGTAAGTTAAGGACTACCTGTTCATAAGGTGCATTCATAACAACTGCTATTGCATGTGTCAGGATGTGTACATTGAGGCAAGATTTATCATTTCCATGGTTATTGTAGTAGTTCCACAATGCCAATCCTGTGCTTTTGGAAGGAATGGGTCTCTTAATCTTCCAGCGGGCCTCTTCTAGTGATCCTTTGAAGTGGTATTATAAA
The DNA here is from genome assembly GCA_032468035.1 of Aparallactus werneri. Taxonomy (NCBI): domain Eukaryota; kingdom Metazoa; phylum Chordata; class Lepidosauria; order Squamata; family Lamprophiidae; genus Aparallactus; species Aparallactus werneri. Next base: position 336,539 of record JANHFQ010006341.1, on the reverse strand, counting down.
ATAAGTGCCACTGGTTGTTGTTGTTTTTTAAAGGTTATAATGAAACAAGCTTCCCCCTTTGCGTTATTATACTACATGGTCAGTGTTTCCATTGAATAACCTTTTCCCTTCCCCTTCCTCCAGTGAGATTCCAAAGACATATAGTTTGCGAAGGGCATTGTTTGAAAACCACTATATTAAGTCCCAATAAAGTTGCTCAAACTCTCCCTAAGCATAATGTGAGCCAAAGCCCAGGACCGATTGTCGAATTTCTTGCAAAACTGATTCTCTCTTTAACAGATACATCCCCATCTCCAAGACCTGTTCAAGGTAGGACTACCCACCACTACCCATCCAGCCTTGCTATCAGCTGCATCTGCAGTTCTATTCAATGGGTTTCCTGTGTGTTTGGGTTTTTGGTTAGCTTTTATTATTTCTGCTGTTTATGTTCCCCTCGCAAAATTCTGCAGCAAGCCTTGGTTAATTTCTATCCTATCTTTTCCTAGAAATAGGGGGTTTTGAGGCACTTTTCTTCCCACCCCACCCCAATTTCCCATTTTTATGTTTAAATTTATGAAGGACCTAACATAGGTCCTTCAACACCAATTACCACTAAATCTTACTATCCACCAATTACCACTAAATCTTACTATCTCTCTTTGGTTTCCAGAATTACACTTTTTTCACAGTGGGATCTCTAATTTTAGCGGGGGCCTTTTCTACCTGCCAAGTGGCTTAGTTCTGTCAGAATGACTAACTCTGCAATGTCTCCTGTTATTTTAAACCTGCCCTTTTAAAATAATTTTATGAAACATTTCAATACAATAAAAATAAAGGAAATGAAATAAAATAGAAAAAAATGAAAAAAGTAAAAAAACACATAGAATTATTACTTCTACTCTGCCTTTTGACTTTCAGTACTCTTAAATACATACATATATTAAGCTACAGTATATCCTTCCTCACTCCCATTCTGATGATTGGGAGAATAACTTCAGTCCCAATCTTTTCTCCTTTGTTGCCTTTTTTCTTTTACTTTTTAATTATAAGCCAGATGAAGTTGTTGGGAGTTAAGTGGCTTATACATTATAGAATCAAAGTTAGTCATAGTCCATCATGTCTTCAGTGGTCTAGGTTAAACTAGGCATTATCTACTAGTGTGGACCAACCACTAGAATTCCTAGCAATGAAATTACTGGCTGGAGAGTATTTAGAGTTGAAGTCCTCATATCTGGAAGATAACTAAACTAGGGAAGGCTGCCTTATGACATCAGAAACAGCCCAACCAAAGTATCTCTAAAACCGCCTCCACCCACATAGACAAGGCAAGACACCAGAATATAAGCTGACAGCAAACAGTACTCCTTACTAGCACTGATGATGTTACCTAGTTAGGATAATGGAACATCTGCAAGAAATCAAGCAAGCTCAAAGAGCACCAAGGATCCCTTACATCAGATACGCCAAAAAAAACCCCACTATAGGTGGTTTCTCAATGAAAAATGCATACAGTATGAATATAGATTTTCCTTCTTCCCTTCTTGAGATTCACAATAGCAAACCCCAAACCAGCTTTATGAAACAGTGGAATGGTTCGTTTCAAGCATCAAAAGATCAAGTGAAAATCCAGTAAAACTGATGTATTGCTAATCATGGCTATGCATAGGAATCTTCTCAATTAATGATTATCACCTGCTTGAAGTTAGATGAAGGTAGTGAAATTCAAATGAGATTGGACTTAATTTCCAATTTCCATATAGCTATGTAGGGATTGTAGGCTGATCTCTCATTTAATTCCACCCCCAGATTCTGCCATTCTTTCTCTTACACTTTGGATATTTACTTAATTCTAAGTGTATCATCAACCTTTGTACATAGAAACCTTAGGCACTAGAAGAGGATTGTTCCTACTCAACAGGCACTGGTGAGGATTAAGCAAGTAACAGAATACAGCAGAAAAATCCATACCTCCTTTTTCAACTTTTTCTTGTTAAATTCAGGCAATCATATGAGCATTGTCTGGTTTAATGGAAATTAAAAACTAATTTCCTGGAGATTATTGAGATGGAAAGAGTTTCTACTAGTACCGTACTTTAAGGTTTTTTAAATCTATGATAAATAATCAGACCCATTTCAGTTCCATCCTACCTGAGTGTTTGTAGTGGATTGTGTAGTTCTAAAAGTCTTGTGGTGCTCTGTGTGTATGTGAATGTTGTTCAAGCCCTTTTTGTAATGCTACTAAACAGGTAGTGCTGGAGGGGGTTCGGGAGAGGAGCATTCTTCAAGGGTGAACAATTTCTTTATGCCAGTGTCTCAGATATTTGATAATTCACTTGCACACTGCCCACTAAAAACATCAGCTCTATTCATTTATCACTTCTTAGAATGGTGAGATTTATAGAAACTTTCTGATATATACTATTTGAAGCTTAGTTTTCTAATTACAAACTCTTGGAATACTTTAGAGTTTGGAGATAATCAACCTATGGGAAGTAATTCACATCACCTTTGGTGGCTCAGTGGTTAGAATATAGTATTTCAGTCTAATTCTGCCTACTGTCTGCAATTCGATCCTGAAAGGCTCAAGGTTGACTCAGTCTTCAGAAATTGGTAAAATGAGGGCCCAGATTATTGGGGACAATATGCTGACTCTGTAAACTGCTCAGCCTTAGAGAGCTGTAAAGCACTATGAAGCGGTATATACACCTAAGTACTATTGCTATTTTATGGTATAGGTTAGATAAGATTTCCAGTCTGATCAGGATATCTTTAAGGAAGATCAGACAGCCCTGTGACTCACTGAGTCATCCATTAAGGAAAATATAGTGCAGTTTGGTGTGATCAAAATAAACATTAAATTTTAGGCTGACCATATTTTTTTAACCAAATGTTGAACAGTCCTATGATCATCTAAGAAGAGTATATAGCATGAATAGAAAAATAATTGTATGGCAAATGAATTTCAATAAGTCAATATTAACTTAGCTAAACATATAAACAGAAAGGCCAAGGGTAGGCAAAAAGCCTTGGGAGTGATTTCTGACTTCCTGCTGGCTTTTCCATTGACTTTATTTGTGGATAGCTGACAGGAAACATCAGAAATCATGACCATATGATTACAGGGAGGATACAATGGTCACAACTTTGCAAATAAAACTGGCCCGAACATCATGGAAATTTCAATTCCAATAGGTCCTGGATTTTTTACACAATTATTTAAGCTAGCAGATTCAAAAACTGTTGTGGTGTACTACAATCCTTTGAGCTAACTTGAGGGTATACAAATAAACATAATGAGAGTTTTAGTAGTATATAGATATGCTCTTGTTTGCATGAAAAGCTGCCTCTCCTGCTCACTCATTCCAACATCTCTTACTATTTAAGCCCTGTTATACTGCCAAGAAGGATAAATTTACCTGTAGGTTTGTAGATGATATGAAACAAAAAACTACGTGGCTGCTTCATTTCCAATGCTTTGCTACATATGAATGGTTGGTATGCTGGCTCATTCCCTTTAATGCAGAGAGATGTGACTGACTAGTCTTATTTCTGCCCATATATTACCACCTTATAGTCATCTACTCTTTTTCTGTTTGCAGACAAAGCTACAACCTTGTTCAGTCGTCACACCAAGGCAATTGTGTGGGGAATGCAGACTCGGGCTGTGCAAGGCATGCTGGATTTTGATTATGTCTGCTCGAGGGATGACCCTTCAGTGGCCGCCATGGTTTACCCATTCACGTAGGTTCATCATGTGCTCCTTTCAGGCTACCTTGCTTCTTTCTGCTTGTATTAAATTCCATTCATTTTTAAAATAATAATGCTGCTAATTTTCTTTAAAACTACAGATGAAAATAAAAGATATGATAATACAAAACTTTCAAAAGCAATTCAATCTATCTATCTATCTATCTATCTATCTATCTATCTATCTATCTATCTATCTATCTATCTATCTATCCATCCAAACTGTCATAAAATATACACCAAGACAATGACATAAAAATAGAAAAATGGAAAAAATCAAAAGATCTGTGATACAAGAACAGTAGTTCTATCTTTATGCAAATAACTGTGCCTCAATTTTTAAATAAAAAATTGAATCTTGACCACACAGAATTGTATCAGTAAGAACCTATTCAAATGCCGAGAGTTGACAAATATAATTAAACTCTCCTTCAAGTCTGGTGGTTCATATGTCTAAACATAATTACCCTTTCGGAAACAGTCCAAGCATAATACATCCAAAGCTCCTCATAGTAGAGAAATTCCAGATTTGGGAACTATAATTTAATCACTCATTAATATATATAAATTGCATTTTTCTTCCAAGAACTCAGACTACAATAGTAAATAAGTCTAACCGGAAAGGAACTACTAAGGGGCATAACAAAACATATGTACAAATATGACTTCAAATATATGGCATCTCCAACCTAGGAAGAATGATAATCAACCTTTTAGATATACCCAAGAGTCCAGTAAATATAAAAACTTTTTTGTTGGATTGATTTAAATTTATAATGACAACAAACATACCTAGCCTCCTTAAAACCTTAAAATGTTGTAATGAAGGGTAATTCAATTCTTTATTTGGAATTTCTTGTATATTATCCAAATGTAATTATGTAATTTTAAAATGGTAAGAATGGGTGGCTCATTTAATTCTATAACAGCTTTTTTAAGTGCAGTACTTAATAATTAGAATTTTCTCCCCCAAAGCTACTACTGTATTATTATAGTTACAATTACGGTTGTGATTGAACCAACAAGTCTTTTTAACTAGATTAATCATAAATTTAATCTAAATTTCCAACTATTTAAATTTCTATAAAGAGGGTCTGGATCTACAAGTGAATTAAAGTCCCCAGCAGCATCAATTATCAATACTATCTGTAAACAAAAAAATATTTGTAAAATAATTACATTTAATTTCTGGCACGTCTCTAGTTGCTTATAATCCTTGATGTAAGCCATCTGATTATATCCAGAGGTGGGTTTCTACCGGTTTGGCTGAACCGTTTGTTAAAATAGGTTACCGGTTTGGTGAACCGGTAGCTAAATGCACGCTATGCGTGCATTAAGTCAAAAATCAACTGATCAACTGATTTTCAGGCCTAAGGTGATGCGTATGCTGCGCATGCCAAATACATGCTGCACGTGCATCACCTTAGCCCAAAAAAACAGCTGATCAGTTGATTTTCTGGCCTAATGCGCACATGCACAAAATCCCCGCACTAAGCGAACCAGTTGCTAAACCAAGAGAAACCCACTCCTGATTATATCTATTATTAGTCATCAATATGCTATGATGATACAGTATTACCAAGTCAGTATTCAGAATAAATACTGAGATAAAATGATTGTTGCCGAATTTAGATAACAATTATGGGAGAAAAACTGTTTTCAAAGGCTCAAAGCAGGACTGAGAAGAAATTTCCATCTATCTGTTGTTCCACCAAAAGTTGTTGACTTAGTTAAATGTATTGCAGTAAGCCCAGCACCATGTCTGTACTAATAAATGATGCACTGACTGTGTCTCTAGTCAAGAAATTAATATTGCTTTTACTTATTATTTTGTACAGAGGTGACCACAGACAAAAATTTTACTGGGGTCACAAAGAGATACTCATTCCTGTATTCAAGAATATGGCAGATGCCATGAAGAAACACCCAGAAGTGGATGTACTGATCAACTTTGCCTCTCTCCGTTCAGCATATGATAGCACTGTAGAGACTATGAATTACCCTCAGGTATGTGGATGGGCAAGGATTTCTATCAAACTAATCCTATTGAATTATTTGTGAAAATCAGTTATAAATGCCTCTTATTATACCAGAGATTACTTTTGCTAAGATGATGAGGCAGTGTCTTGTGCTGCCCATCCTTAAATAAAACTATAGGTGGACAACTCTCTGGGCCCTAAGTTCTTCATTGGTTGGATAAAATATCTGTATGTCTCTATAACATATTTACCCGAAACCTCTTGCTCTCTTCATACTGTTCAGGAGTCAATAGAATAGTAAAACACTTTGGATTTGCAATTTCAAATAAGTTCATATATAATATTTAGTCTATCTTACATAATATAAGAAGAATTACTAAAATACTGTGTGTTAAGTACTTGTTGCTTTAAAAATGTAGTAGAAATTGTATTGCAGCAAATTGGCTGTTTAAGTTCTAAAACACTATTAAATTGTGGCAAATAGGTTTCAAAGTCTAGGAACTCTCTTCGGTATTTTAATAACGAAGCAAGAACACAGGTTTGTTTTTAGTACAATTTATGACACTAAAGTTAGTAAAAATCTTGAAATTTTTTTTCAAGTAGCCATGTAAGTTATTTGCCAATGTTTCCATGGAGCTGTATGTATGCTAAAGGAACAGAGAATGTGGTAGTGAAATCCTGTTTAATTTGAGAAAAGCAGCACTTATGTTGAAATACTGGAAGCATATTTGCAGGATACAGAAGTGGTCTGACTGAGACATCACAGAAAGCAGTATGAAATCAGGTTATCTTGAGCCTCTCATTAGTATGTGTGCTAATTATGCCCAAATTTTACAGCCTGTACTCCATTTCATAGGTCTCAGTGGCTATAAGAAGTGTGACATCAATATCAAATAATGGGGAAATATTTGGATATCAGCAAATCTAGGGCCATTTTAGAGTAGTTTAATAAGTTTACTAAATTTATTGAAGGCAACTATTTTTAATCAGTTACATTTTTAAAAAACTGTGCTATTGATTTTGCAACTGATAGTGTAACTGTGAAGCCCTAAATTTCATCAAAAAATTTTTGAAGCAAATATTTATTTGTGCAACCATGTTTTTGTCATAAATTGCCTACCATTGTTTATTGGTGAAAGTTAATCAAGGTTTAATAATCATAAGACTATTAGCCATAGTTATGCAAATTAGAAAGCCTGAAATCAAACCGTGTTTAGAAATAACTTTGAGCTATCATTAAGCTTAAAGAAAGAAGGAAGAAGAGAAAGAGAGAGAGGAAGGAAAGAAGGAAGGGAAAAAAGAAAAAGAAAAGAAAGAAAGAAAAAGAAAGAAGAGAATGGAGCTTCATGAGAACTGTTAATTATGAAATCACTACTCAAAATTCACATAGTATGATGTTTAGACATTATCTTCTATCCCCAGTTTCCACAGTATGCATGATTTTAAAAATTGGAAAAATCTGATGTAGTGGCAATTTTGGTTGAACAATACATTTTCTTTCCTTGTCATTGCATCCTCTCTTTCCAATCTTAAAATCAAAGTTGAGAAAAATATATTATTAGAATCATTTCCTAAATCTCCATTTCTCATGAGTAAAAGACAAAAACACCACACACCCAGAAAATCAATATTCGTGCTACTTTTCTCTTGGACTTCAGATCCGTACAGTGGCCATCATTGCAGAAGGGATTCCGGAGGCTCTGACTCGCAGGTTGATCAAAATGGCAGATGAGAAAGGAGTCACGATTATTGGACCAGCAACGGTGAGAAAAAAAGCACTTCATTTGGATTACTTTAGTTTTCTTTTGGATTTAAAATAGGTTTCCTTTTTTACAGACTTAGAACTTCTTGCTGCATACTAAATGTATTCCAACTGTGCCAGCAGGTTCACTTTAGAACCTGTAGAGTTCTAAAGAGGAAAATAGTTACAAAGCCGTGATTAATTTGTATAAATTCATCTTACTGGGGATAGTGAATCACTGATTAATCAGCACTTCAAAGTTTTTAAACATCAGAACACACAGGAAATTTCCATTCTCTTCCTTCTCTTGCTATGGCTGAGCTGAAAACTGGCCCCTAAGCATCTAGTTGGTATATTTTTATGTATATTTGCCAAGATTTTAGCACAAAACTTCATATTGTGCTACAGGTCTTATTTAATAATTGATGCTATCATTTCTGTGGCCAAAAACTTTAGTGTGCATTGTCAGTCCCAGAGTGTTGTTGATGAAGAAAAGACACTGCAGGCAGGATTCAGCTTAATGGAAAGGCACGGGAAGGCACCCCATCTCCTTCAAGAGATCCTTTTTATTATCATGCAATGACTGTTGGTAAAGAATCATAGGCTTAAGTGAAGCTGATTGGTTTACAGATGTTACAAAGGGTTTTTGAAAAATAGCTATGTGCTGTCTTTACATCTACCTCATGGAGTTAGTAGATACATGACAGATCTAAGGCTTTCTTATTCTAATCTTTATGCCCCAGGCATTCTCCTTCCTGCTAATGCTATCTTTCCTGTTTGTAGCAGGCATCCTTTCCTACTATGTGTTATTTTCTCTGTCCCATTGATTCCTAATCTAAACGATAAGAGGATAATGTATTGATTCTTAGGCATAACTCAGTTTTATACTTAATTATCACCACACCAGAGTAAAGATCATTATTGCTTCATTATCTCTTAGATTCATCAGGTCAGGAAAACATTTTTAAAATACTGTTTAAATTTTGATAAATGTAAAGTGTTCATCAACAAATGTCCAAATCTTAATATTAGAGGGGGTCTTTTGGTTATGACAACCTTAAAAATTATGGGCAAAAAATGACTTTTTCATCTTGCTTCATATAAAATATAGGTAAAGATGAGAGCCAATTTGGTGTAATGGGTAAAGCACTAGGTAGAAATTAGGAGACAGTCAATTCTAGCCTTACTTTAGCAAGAAGCCAGCTGGATGACTATGGGTCAGTCAATTTCTCTCAGCCCTTGGAGGAAACAAAGAACCATTTCTGAAAAATATTGCTAAAAATTGCATGGATTTGTTCAGAAAATCATCAAGAATCAAAACTAACTTGACAGCATGTGAACATGCCTGCATGTGCACACACTCACACACACTTGCACAAAAGAGGTAGAAATAAAAATAAAGTCTTTGGTCGCATTTAATTCTTAGGGTCCTTCTGAACACACCATTGTAGTTTCCTTTGCAGTAGTTCAGAATTGGCTCCCTACTGCTTTCCTCTGAGAAGTTATTTCAACTTCTGGTTGAACCTACAGATCTGGGAAGCCTCAATGGCCTTTTCTCTAAAGACCTTTTTACTAGCCAGGTCTGACCCAATGTAGCTTTTTTTAAATCAATCAGTTAGCTGCTGCCAGCAGATGAGGAACATAAATTACATAGATAGTGGGGGGGGAATGACAGATGGTCTACATGATACAACTATCCTTAGCTGGACCTGATTCCAACATTGTTTTAATTAAGAGATCTTGATATTTCAGCTCTTAGTTTCTGTTCACAGGTGGGTGGAATTAAACCCGGCTGCTTTAAGATTGGAAACACAGGAGGAATGCTGGATAACATTCTGGCATCGAAGCTGTATCGCCCTGGTAGTGTAGCTTATGTCTCCCGCTCAGGAGGGATGTCCAATGAGCTCAACAACATTATCTCCAGGACCACAGATGGAGTCTTTGAAGGGGTAGCAATTGGTGGAGATAGGTAAGGTAGTAGTTCCAAATGTTTATTTTGCCTGTTTTTGCCTTTTAAAATACTTTTTAAAAAATTGTTCCCTTCTGCCCAGATATCCTGGTTCTACTTTCATGGATCACGTACTGCGTTACCAGGATACTCCAGGGGTGAAGATGATTGTAGTGCTAGGAGAAGTGAGTATCTTTTAATTTCTATCTTGTGCATAATTTGGAAATGGGATCTTTTCCTGTAATGGACTTTCTATATAAAAATCAATTTGTGATTTATATTTTTGAAGATTAGACAAATAGATTATAGAAAGCATAGTAATATGTTATAACTTTAGGAAGAGAGCTTAAAATATATTTGTACTTATAGTACTGTGAAGAATATCACAAATTACTACTTTGTATTTCTTTTCTTCCATTTTTTCTTTTCTTGCACTTTTTACTTTTACTTTTTTCTTTCCTTTATATTAGTTTTAGTTTTTATCTTGTTTAGTTTTATCTTGTTTTAATAAAAATTATACAATTATACATATACACATATGCATATAGAAATGGGATCTTTTCATTGACTTTGAAAAAGCAAGAGTAAAAGCGGGTGGAGCCTCCTAGTGACACCAAGCATAGTGAACCATCTCCTCCATTCCTATCCTGGTTTTCTCCCTGTTCATGAGCTCTGAAAGGAGCCAAAGCCACGCTGTAGGGTGGCGAAGCTAAGGAGGGTTACTCTGAGGTAGCAGGAGAGAACGCAACTCTTCTGTGAACCCCAGAGCTTTTTTTCCCTCTATGCCACATCGGAGAGAAGAGGCATCCAAGATGGCTGCCACGAAGCTGGGAGTGATATGACCATCTAAGCACAATGCAGGAGCGGATTTTGGTGAGCAGTAATGTTAACTGGGTGAGAAAAATCCTTTTATCCAAATCCTAACCCCAAGATATATACAGGGGGAGAGAGGTTCATGCTATTTTTAAAATAGCTGCATCATAGCACTTCTGAAATGTCAGAATCACCCAGCTAAATTCCAATGTTACTTTAAGAGGTGAAAAGACGCTTAAATGAGTTCGAAATGTTTCAATATACAATGTATACCTTGATTCTATCACAGAAGGCGTTTTGGAACTGTTTTTTTTAAGAAGTATAAAAATTTTATTTCAAAAGATTCAAGATACATTTTAAAACATTTAACATTAATACATGTTAAATCTTATATTGA
>JANHFQ010006341.1:262940-275737 GCA_032468035.1 Aparallactus werneri | reverse complement strand
CCCCAAATTGCGAGCCCTTTCTGAGGGGGTCAACACCTCCCCCCCCCAGTACTAAAGATGGTTTCAAATGGACAAATTGCGATGCCGGTAACCACAGCCACTCAGTCTTGTCAGGATTAAATTTTAACCTGTTCGTCCCCATCCAGATCCGCACAGCCTCCAGGCACCGGGATATCACGTCAAGGGCATCATTGGGGTGGTTCGGGGTGGAGGTGAAAAGTTGGGTATCATCAGCATGATATCATACTGATGATACCGCACCCCGAACCGCCGGATGATCTCACCCTAGCTAGGAACTTACGATGAGAAAAGTTTGGTGCCATCCAGGAGTGAGCAGTTATAATGATAGCGAACAAAATCTCTATCCCGAGCAGTGATGTTACATTCTGCAGGGAGGAAAACGGTCTCTATCTCTATGGAATCTGTGGGGTTGTGGAAATCAACAATGTGGACATCAAATATAAGAACAGCTGAGCCTGGTATCTTGTTCCCTGGAATACAAAAGAATACAAGAAAGAATCAGGAGAATAATACATATGTAGATCTTCCATGGAACTTGGCTGACCAAAGATATTTTCTGCTCTATTTTCCAAGAACATGGGTTCCAGAAAGTTTCAAACAGCACGTGAAGCAACATTGTCCATTGATCTATTCCCTGTGTTTACATACGTTAACCCTTGTTTGTTTTAATTATTGTTTTGTTGAACAAGCTATGATATCAAAGTATACACACCCTGTTGAGACAAACTGTGATCTAACAAATCAGAATTGGTAGGTTCACATACTGCATGAAGGCAGAATCAACCATGAAGAATAAACTCAGCCATTTCTTCTGCTCTGGTTTCACAGTGAACTTTATGTCTTCTGAAAACTTTTCCCACACTACAGTATTATCTATTATGGAATGCAAAGTATCCTTGTCAGGAATCAAGTAAATTGTAGACACTGGATACTTTCATGTTTTATACAGGATCTGTTATAACTCAAGTGTTGCTCTATTAGATTTAGAAGCCAACCAATACTCACCTAAAATTTTGTGTTCAAGGGAAGAGCAAAGCTAACTCTACCATAAGGGAAAGTGAGGAAATAGGTGTTAGGGTAACTAGACCCTAAATAGCACTGCTCTGTCAAATTTTATAGGAGAGCCCTTGTGATGTAGTAGGTAAGTTGATCAGGAGTTAAAAATGTATATCTATCCTCTTGTCATAGAAAGTCAGTTACTTAGCGACAGTCTTCGTTCATCTTAACTTACAAAATTTGGAGGTAAAAAATTTGGAGAATGGAGTGCAATACATGCCACCCTGATTTCCCAGAGGAAAAGTGTGACTCCATTCCAATCAAATAAAAAATGGCCTATAAAATATAATCCATACAGCACAAGCAACTTGGATTTATTTCCAGGACAGGTAAAATATGTTCTTTAAAGTGGCACAACACAAGAGAAATAGAAAAGGAAATAATACAAAAAGTTGAACATTTATCTTACGTTTACAAGTATATTTGTATTCCAAGTGTCATAATCGCTTATTGCCAATAGCATTTCAAAGGCAACGGGACTGTTTTTCCCCTCGAGGAGAGTCCAGTTGCTTTTTTAAAAAACACCTTTGAGACAACCATGACCAAATGACTGAGAATCTCCACAGACTTGATTGCCAATGGTTCATCTGTCTGGACATCCCAGGTAACCATACAGGAATTGAGCCACATAGCTACCTCAAGACATCTTAAAATCTGCACTTACAGATTTATAGGGAACTCTTGGGCAAATTTAACAGTGCCTAATTTATATTCATGATAGAATTATACCTTACATATACAGATTGCTGTGTCTGACCAATGTGTTTGGATTGTACAACTCATTTTGTACAATGGGCATGGGAATTACAAGAGCCTATATCTAACACATTTGGAAGGTAATATATGTTTATTTTATACATATAAAAATGTGTATTATAATTACACCAAAGCTTTCTCCAATCTTGATACCCACCTGCCCCATTTTCTCCATAGGCTAAATGGGGAGGAATTGTTATTCGTCTTGTTTCACCAATGCAGACCCCTTGTAGTCCTTGATCCATTCCAGGGATGATATAGCCTTTTCCAATGTAAGTGTCATAAGTATGATTCCGTGAATAACTGGAATTGAAAGAGAAAAGAAATTGTGAGGAAGAACTGGCTGTTGCTAACAACAAAATCCACTGCTCACTCTCAGACAGCTCAAAATGTCTATATTCATTTAAATAAACTTGGCCTGAATAAGGGAAGGAAGATCACAATAAAGTGCACAAATCTAGCTTAGGTAATAAAATAAACATGTGGAAGCCTCTCATTCCTTTACCATTTTTATCAAATTCAAATAGTTACGATTTCAGCAATCGGAGGATTTCTGTTTCTTGCTCCCCAGCGTAATTTTTTCTTGTTCTTAGTCTGTATTTGGAAAAACTTGCCTGGATAGTCACTTTCTTGCTATACTAGCCTTCTGAATATACTGATCTGGATTTATGAAGATAAGAAAGGAGCAATCTATAGGACACAAACAAGGGAGCACTTTCTTATTACCGTATATACTCGAGTATAAGCCAAGGCACCAAATTTCACCCACGAAAACTAGGAAAAGTTAGTAACTCGAGTATAAGCTGGGACATCAATTTAGCCCCAAAAATCAGCTGTTTAAACTGATATACATGCAGCACGCAATGCCTACGTATCACCTTAGCCCCCCCAAATCAGCACCAATAGCTAAAACAGCTGATTTTCGGTGCTAGGGTGATGCGCGTCACCTCCGGCCCAAAAATCAGCTGATCAGATGATTTTTGGGCCTAATGCGAGCGCAGTGTGCGTTCAGCTACCGGTTCACCGAACCGGTAGCCTATCTTAAATGGTTCGGCCAAACCAGACCAAACTGTGATCCTGAACTTCAGTCAGGCTGACCCAGTTGAACAAAACCCTACTTTGAACATCCAATTTTAAGAAAGCAACCCATGTTGGATAATGTCCCTTGACAGAAATCTATCACATCTCTATGCAACTTGTTTTCTTGTCTGATGGTGTATTTTTCAAGGTAAATTCCAATTTTAAGATCTTTTTTTCATTTCTACTTTGGCAGATTATGGCATCTAGCCAATTTTTGATGTCTAAAAGACTGGTTAAGACTCAGATGGAAGGCTGAAGGTTGCTCCTGCAACTTCTGGAAAGTTCTTACAACTTGTTTTTGGTCCTTGTTTTTTTGGATTGATATATCAAAGTATTATTGTATTTCTGGTGCTGTTGTTTGTTTGTATTGTTTATGAGATCCTTTTTATCTGAATTGTCTCTTGGATTTGATATTTATTTATTTTTCCTGATTCTCCAATTTTGTACACCGCTTAGGAGTCCATTGGAGTTGGGGGCTAATATATTTGAATAAATAAAATAAACATCAAGGAATCAGGCTGGAAGTAGCCGATCACCTCCATACCTCCATGCCACAAAGACTGTATGGGCATGTAGTCATCAGAATTTGAAAGTGATTCAGAATATTTTCTTCACCTGGAATCGAAGAGGGTTCCATCCATTAAAGTACCATTATAATGGTACCGCACAAAATCTCCAGTCACAGCCTTGCGTTTGCATGTTGCTGGTACTTCCAAGTGCTCCAAGAAGATACTATCTTTTGGATTGTGCAGGTCCACCAGAAGAACATAAAAAACTAAAGATGCTTGCGGGGGTATGACGGTACCTGAGAGAAAAAAAGAAAGGACTCAGCTCAGATTGGCACAGATATGAATTGAGCCAGATGGGGTGATAACAATGCTTTTAAGCTGTGTAATACAGTATGCTGTATATGTTATGTGTACATCATTTGTGGACATTCATTCAGGAAGAATACAAAAGATTGTATGTTTTGGAATAGATTTTGACATTCATTTAAAAAGTGCCCAGTTGCAAAGCTTAATTCATTAGCTAGCAGCACTTGTACAACAAACAAATTTTAAAAGCCCGAACATATCCCAACACTGCACATAATCCACATATTTCTCCTACCCAACTGGGAATTCTGAGATCTGCAGTCCCGAAATAAATGGAGACTGGAAAGATAGTGGTGACTACAGAATTTCAAAACTACAAAGGGTCCCATGTAAGAGTAGAGCTAACAGCCATAATCCTCACCCTATAAAGGTCTACTTCTCTACATAAAAGTCTGCAAATAGAATAGAATAGAATTCTTTATTGACCAAGTGTGATTGGACACACAAGGAAGTTGTCTTTGGTGCATAAGCTCTCAGTGTACATAAAGAAAAAATAAAATATATTCATCAAGAATCATAAAATACAACACTTAGTGATAGTCATAGGTTACTAGTAAGCAATTTAAAAAATGATGGATGGTGGTTATCTGTGAAATCCAAATTAGTAGATCTGCATGTTTTTATGACTCAGGAATTGATAGCAAAAGAAGAGGATCATCTCTTGATGCAGAAGAAATACATGAATTCCATGACCAGCTTACCATAGCCTTTCTCTCCATAGGCCAGGAAAGGAGGCATGACTATTTGCCGCTTCTCTCCAGGACACATCCCTAGCAAGCCTTCGTCCATACCTTTGATTAGCCAGCCTGAACCCACATAGGTGTCATAAGTATTGTCTTTTCCATAGCTAGGAGGCAAGAGAGGATGGAGAGAAAAAAACATCGAATACTAGGTAGATGAAGCAGCTCAGGGAATGAAGGAAATCTGAGCAGCCAGCAGTGGTCCAAAACAGTACCTTAAAAGAGTAAGAAATTTGGATGCCTCTGGCAATAAATAATCACTCAAGATGAAATATTGGTATCTGTGTACTCTTATTAGACCCTGTTGTAATTAGTTAGAAATTAGTTACTTTGCAAAAGGGTCTCTACTTTCTAACTGAGTTAAAAGGTTATAACATCTTGATCAATTAACTTAATTTTCTTGGGCTGGGAATATATGCTGCTTCTGCAACTGCAACTTATACTTGTTTGAGGGTTGCTGCTCCTACTCTGGAAAAAATGAAATTGTTGAGTTGATTATGGAAATTGCTTTCTTGGATATATTTTTTCCTTTGTCTGAACCAAGCCACCAGTGATATGTTAGCACCAAAGTAGGCAACTGAAAGAAGTTTGCAAGTGACACATGATTTAGTGTGACCTACAAACTTCTTTCAGTAGAACCACATATATCATGCCCCTTGTTATATCATTTCATCATATGTCCAATTGTGGCATTAATTGATTATTTTTTATAAACATTTTATTCTCAGCTGCCAAGAAATTGCTCTCTATGCTTCAGAATTTCTTACCTGGAATCAAAGGGGGTTCCATCCAGAAGTGTGCCATTGTAGTAGTAACGCACAAAATCTGAATTCTCCACTGTGCGATTACACTGTTGTGGCTTGTGAAGGGTTGTGATCTGCAACTTGTCTTCTTTATTCCAAATGTCAAGCAAGATGACATCAAAATAGAGGGTGGTGTCTGGTGGGATGAGACCAGCTAAGGATTTGAAAATAAGATACACTATAATGGAGACCAGGAGAAAAACACATACAGTTTTGTATGACATAGTATTGTATCTTTCCATATTATCATATAGCTAGAAGATATTGGCAAAGAAAATGAAAAATAATTATGGGTGAAAATATATGGCGTGGAGGGGAAAAAAGAAATCTGGAAAATACTAAGCATATTTGTAATTGTGATTGAGAAGCAACTTTCTAATTTAGATCTGCAAGCAAAGTTCTACTCTCAGAAATAAAAGACTTTCTTTCCTTTCCAGTCAACATCACAAGTTTGATACTCACCAACACCGATGCTGCCATAGCCAAGGTGTGGCGGCACAATGAGATGCCTCCTCTCATTCAAACACATGCCCTGCAATCCCCTGTCCATGCCAGTGATGAGCCGTCCCACACCTGCAACACCTGCCACAGTAGCACCTCGGTCATAGCTGGAGAAGGAAGAAACTATTGTCAGAAAGAGTGAGCATTAAAGAATAAATCATTAGACAATTGTTCTAAACTGACCACTTATGATTTATCAGTAACAAAATGTGGCAGCATAGGGAGAGTCAATGAAGTATAAAACTTACGTTTATTTATTAGACAAATTTATATAATGGTTAAGCACCAGTGGAATTCTGGGTGGTGAACAGATAACATCATACAAATTTACAAATCAATTAAAGAAAAATCTAAGTCAAGGACCCTTAAAAAACACTGCTTCACCAATGGGACCTAGAACATGCTCACTCTGATCTTGTGGGATGGAGAGAAACATTCTGCAAATATTCTGGCCCCATACCATGTAGGCCTTTAAAGGTGATAACTAGAACCTTGAATTGCCTGTCTGGGCGCACATCAAGGCATACCCAATATTGCATGTATTACAGTGTTGTATCTGGACCAGCTTCTGAATGCTATTCAGGATGTGTTGCACTTCTCCAATTATGGCATGAGTGACATAAACCGTACCCCCCAATCTAGGAATACAAGCGTGCAAAGAGTCTCCTTTGAGTTTGTGCTCCTTGAGCAAGAACTGTTGAATCCAGGAGGAGCCCCACATTGTGCACCAACCCTGTTTGAGGCAGTGTTACCTCACCCAGATTTAATGATGGAAAAAAAATCACTGAATGTAAGGATCCCTAAAGCCTTCTGCCGTTCAATCTTATCAGACTTTACTAAGAAGACCCAGATTCAAGTTTCTATTTGATCATAAAGTTTGCTAGGCAGCCAGTTTCTCTATTTCAGCCCAACCTACCACTGAAATAAATACAATTTATATAGAATATCAACTAAGTTTGAACACTGCAAGTGAGTCTTTTGTTCCCTTTGAAAGGTACGCCTGTCCCCTGTTAGGTTATTCTACCCACAACAGGATTTTCTCCCTCTACCATATTTGTATTGTTTCAGGTTCAGGATAGCATCCATGCAAATCTAAATAGAGAAGGACATGACTCCAGTTGTGAAAAAATAGGAATAGGAAGAAAAAGAGCTGGAGAAATCAACCAGTAAAGATCGTATGGCCATAATTTACTTTATAATTCACTTTATATGAAAAAAGCAAGTATAATAATGAGTCATGGTGGTTATCTTCGCACAGACTGGATTGACTAAATCACGGATGTCCATCCTTGACAACTTTAAAATTTGTAGACTTTAAATGGGTAGCTAGGGTATTCTGGGAGTTGAAGTCCACAAGTCTTAAAAGTTGCCAAGATTGGACACCTTTGTGCTAAACATTCCCTCTTGAAGTAATGATGCAGTTGAATATTTTAGTATGAATCTACAATCATGCTGCAAAAGCAGAATCCATCTGTTTAACAGAGTTGTATCTCAACCTAATTATTTATCCAGATCGTAGATGGATGTTTTAATAAGAAAGCAATTCCGCAAATCTTTTTTTCTAAAGTGACCCCTTTTTTTCTAGCATAGAAAGAAGAGAGTGAAACATGATATCTAGCTTCCTTTGCTCAGAGTGGAACAGCAGACTCTTACATTTCGAATGCAGCTGGAGGAAAGGCTAGCTAAGTCCCCATGGCCTTTCCAAAATTGCAGTTTAAACTGGAACTAAATTTTCTATGCCAAAAATATTCTGAAAATTTAAAGTAGGCATAAATGTGCATGCGTTTTATAGGGCTTGCAGCCTACTTCATGTATTTGGAATAGGAATTGAATTTTAGCTTGCAAAATCTACCCCTTCAAAATTAACTTTTTAGCTCTGTTATGGTTTCATGAGGTGACACGTCTACAACCGAAATTGCAGATCTCATTATAGATACTACCTCTTTGGCACCCCTTTGCAACCCACTGTCTCTTTCTTTTAAATAGTCTGAGGACCCTGTCTAGATGAAAATCAAAACTAATCATTAAGGACAATAATATTTAATACTTGAAGGAAATATTGAAATATTGAAATGTCGTAATACATTTGAATACTATAGGTCTATATTTAAAAGTTACAGTAGACTCACACTCACTGATGCTAAACCAACAGAGTATTGTATCCAGCTATTGCAAAATAATTTCTTTTCAATTTTTTGGCATAGTTAAAGACATGGTACTTTATTTCATGGGGTTATTATGAATATGACTGTAAATAATAGTAATATGTTGGACTGGATTGATCTACTAAAAGATGCTTAAATAAATACTTTTTTTAAAAAAAAGTCTTAGTGGAAGACCAGCTAATTAATGGCTCTTAGCCAACGCCAATATAACTAATGGAAGCCTTTCCCTTAGTTTTCCCATTCAAGTGCCACTAGGGTAGGTTGACTGGCATTAATAGGAATGATAAGAGTTCTAGTGAAATACAAACGGAAAGCATGGAATTAGAGAAGGCTTGCTGCATGTTCAGAAATCCCAGGCAGTGCAAATATGTGTGCATATGTGTGCAAATATGTGTGATTTTTTGCTAGGGCAAAAAATCAAGCAAATTATGGCCAGAAACCCTGCTCATAAGTTTCTCAGATGCTGAATGAATGCGAATCTTATGGCAGTTGCAGAATTAAACTTTGTATCCATTTTTCCAGTAGTAAATCTCACTAAATTCAATGTGAACTACTTCTAGATAGATGTTTAACAGAATAATTCCATTAGACAACCAGATGTCGAGCTAGCCAATAATGGTGATTAATGCACGGTGCAATCCTCACTTAAATCCATTTTCTAAAACAAATAATTGTGAAAATAATTAAAGATGAAAGTTTCCACATCAAAATCTACAGCATACATAGTTTTAAAAAACACTGCAATTCTCAGAGTGTTTCCCTTTTCAAATCTCTCATTCTTTTATTTGCAGAGGTAAAAGGAAACATGCATAGATGGTTTCTATCTAATTGCTCAATAAGGAACAACCCTGTTTCTAATATTCTGATCAAGAGTAAACTTCAAGATCATATGACAATCATATGACAGGTTAACATTTCACCACCTATTTAAGCTAGTAAATTTAAACACATTTTAAAAAGTTTGCCACATTGAATTCTCCACCATTTTGCACTGGCATCTCAATCCCCTATAAGACAGGAATCCATCTTATCCCTCCCTCCCTCCAATATCTGGTTCTCAAGCCAGTCCCACCTTCTTTCTCATTCAGAACTGGGAATTTATAAAATTAACCCTGTATTATTCCAATAACATTCCTCCATGGTTTGTCTTCTGCAACACAAATACTGTGCAGTCATATAGAAGTGATGTGAATGGTCAGCAATGCCGAATTTCTTTATTGACGCAAAACAGGGAAAAGAAGATACACAATTCCTCAAAAAAAGAGGGTGTGGCCTTTTCTTTTTTAGATTTTTTTTGTATACTTAGTATTTCAGAAATACTCTGAAAAATGTAAGAATAAAATGTAAATTTTTTTTGTTTTTGCATTGCAATTTATGGGGGAAACTTTTCTCCTTCGAATTCTACTAATAAGTAGAGTCGGGAACGACTAGCACGCATATGCGAGGGGAACCTTTACCTTTACCTTTTTAGAATTCAGATTTAAAAGGGCTAATAATGATCCCACGGCATTGTTCGTGACCAGCGCATACCTATCCCTGGTCTCGACAAAAAAGAGCAGTTTTAAAAACAGCCCTGACTTTTCCCTTAGACAGTTGTTCTGGATTTACTGAGCGAACGAGTACCTGGAGTCAAACTTGGTCCCGTCTTGAAAGGTCCCATTGTAATGATAGCGGACGAAGTCACCCATCTGAACTTCTCGCAAGCACACTTTGGGGATGTAGTATCTATCAATGACGACATCCTCTAAGGGACCGGGGTCTCCCAAGCTGTGAACTCCCCAAGAACTCAAGGCAAAGATAAGGCACAGCAAATTCATGATCTTCCCCGATGGCACAATTGTGCAAAAGAGAGAGAAAAAAGCTGCACTTCGAGGTTGCACGCTGCGATGGGAGGGAGGGGAAAGAAGGGGCCGGAGGAGGCGCTTTGCTAAAATAGAGGCGGCCTAGAGGACTCTAGCCAAGCAGCATCAATTCCGTCGACGTGTAAAACAGCGGCCTGAGTTAGGGTGGCCCAAAAAAAAAAATCAGAACCCTTGCGGAATTGTCGTTTTTACGTTTCTGAGATTAGCGAAATCTCTCTCAAAAGACAGGATGCGATCTGCCCTTCCCCCTTGCGAGTTGAACATCAAAGGCTTCAAGAAACTATTTGAAAAACGTGCCTGGGCAACAAAGTATTGACAAGAGACCCGGACTCGTTAAAAAGGTTCAGACAAACCCTTTTCCTGGTCCTAGTGCCGGCTGATTAACCCAGTGAAAAATAGGAGGAGGCCTGCTTACGTGGTCCCAAGGAGCGTGTGGTGGAGCGGCAAAGGCAGCTGAGTGAGAATCCTCCCTCAATTGGTTTTCGCCCCTACACCCCCCCCCAAAAAAACCCATTAACAAAACAGAATTGCTGCGATATAGAAAATTCTCTGATGGCAGAGAATCGGATAACTTAATAGATTTAGAAAATGTTAGCTATGAGTTCCACTACACAGTATAGATAGGTTGCTTCAGAAGTTGCTTGCATAACTACGATGACAGCAGAGCAAAATAAGAGTGTCTTGTAGAACTAGTAGAATTGGTAGACTTATTTCCTAACTGGAATGCAAGAATAAATCAGCATTTTTTTATTTTTATCCCACCTTTTTTTAATTACTCAAAGAGGCAAATTACTTCCTCTTATTTTACAGTATTTACAGGTCTACAATTTGAAAGTGGAGTTTTTTTTGTTCTTCAGATTTCTGTTTTCCTGTTCATAAACTGAATTGTTTTAAAATGTAAATCTTGTAACTTGGACTAAAGCAGACAGTATTTGTATCTCACATCATCATCAATGCATTACCACAAACTGTGTGACTTTCAGTGTAACTGTGTAACATTCAGTGTAACTTTTTAGTCATATAGTAATAAAATCAATACTAATAAAATAAAATACTATTGTATTAGTAATAAAATCTCAAGCCCATCTTCAATCAATCAGACTAGAGCTGGAAGGGACCTTGGAGGTCTTCTAGTCCAACCCCCATGCTCAAGCAGGAGACCCTATACTATTTCAGACAAGTGACTGTCCAGTCTCTTCTTTAAAAACCCCAGTGATGAAACACCCACAACTTCTGACAGTAGATGATTCCACTGGTTAATTGTCCTCACTGTTAGAAAGTTTTCCTTAATTCCAGGTTGCTTCTCTCTTTGATTAGTTTCCATCCATTGTTTCTTGTCTTGCCTTTTGGTGCTTTCACAAATAAATTGATCCCTTCGTCTTTGTGGCAACCTCTCAAACACTGGAATATCATGTCCCTCCTAGTCCTTCGTCTAGATTAGCCAAACCCAAATCCTGCAATTGTTCTTCATATGTTTTAGTCTCCAGGCTTTTAATCATCTTAGTTGCTTTTCTTTGCACTTTTTCCACAGTCTCAACATATTTTTTGTGATGTGATGACCAAAACTGAATGCAGTGTTCCAAATGTGGCTTTATTAAGGATTTAAAAAGCAATACTAATACTTCACATTATACTGTGATTTTATGCCTCTGTTTATACAACCAAAGATTATATTAGTTTTTTTGGCTGTTGCAACATGCTGCTGGCTCATGTTTAAGTGATTGTCCACTAGGACTCCAAGGTCCCTCTCAGTTATTGTTTTAAAGCCAGGTTTCATCTAGTCTACTAGATGTACCTTTGGTTTTTCCTACCTAAGTGTAAAACCTTGCTTTTGTCCACATTAAAATTCATTTTTTGGGATAGGGAGGGTCCATTGTTCAAGTTTGTAAGGGTCTTTTTGGATCTTGCCCTTGTCTTCTGGGGTGTTGGCTATTCCTGCCAGCTTAGTTTTATCTGCAAATTTGATGAGTTCCCCTTCTATTCCCTCATCTAAGTCGTTATGAAAAGTACTTGACCTAAGATGGAACCTTGTGATACCCCACTTTCTTCCCTCCATGTAGGTCTAGTCTTAATTAATCTTGATTAATGGTGATGACATGGACACATCTAAGTACTTCCTTGGTAAAAAAAAAATAGAGATTTCCTATTTGCTTTTTTCAGATATTTTTTAATTCCCTAATTTAAAATGTAACTTTCCCACATCTTTTTTTCAGAACCCATCAATGTCAGCTAAATACTGCCACCTATTGATAATATAGTTACTTAATAAAATCATAAGCATTTAAAGTTAGCAGAAATGATGCCAAGCCTTTAAGCTTACAAATGAGGTAAAATCTACTGTGATGTTGGAATATTGTCATATAGTAAAGGCAGGGGGAAAATAGGATTGTACTAATGCTGATTAGCATATAGGATAGTGTGTTAGAAAATTCAGCCTGTTATATGTGTACAAACCATACTCAGGCTCCACAATTTTGAGGATCAGGAACTCTCAGCAAAGAAGTATTCAGTATCTCATCTACAAAATACAGATTAACAGAGTTGGAAGGGACTTTGTAGGTCATCTAGTCCAACCCCATCTCCGCCCAACAGGAGACCCTATACCATTTCTGACAAATGTCAGTCCAATCTCTTCTTGAAAGCTTCCAGTGATGAAGCTCCCAAAACTTCCGAAGGCAAGCTCTTCCATTGGCTGATTGTTCTCAGTCAGAAAATTTATCCTTATTTCTAGGTTGAATCTCTCCTTGATCAGTTTCCATCCATTATTCTTTGTCTGGCCTTCAGGTGTCTTGGAAAACAGCTTGACCCCCCTCCTCTCTATCAGCCCCTCAAATATTGGTACACTATATCATGTCTCCCCTGGTCTTCACTAGATTAGCCATGCCCACTTCCTGTAACCCTTCTTCATCATGTTTTAGTTTCCAGTCCTGTGATCATC
>JANHFQ010006341.1:214690-228650 GCA_032468035.1 Aparallactus werneri | reverse complement strand
TGTTGCAGTCAATTTATTTATATTTATTTTTCAAAATTTATATAGCTGCCCATCTTACAAATGTGATTTTGGGTGGCATAAAATAAAAAGAACAATAAAACATATAAAATTTTAAAACAAATGTGTACTATGGAGAGTGTTAAAATTGATACGTAATAAGTCACTTTGCAAGTTCTCTAATTTCCCAAGGATTCCCAGACCTGCTAGAAAATTGTAAATTCAGAAGGAAAATAGGGTCAGTGCTAACCTTACCTTGGAAGTAGGAGAAATGATGTTGAACATAGATGTTTTAAAAAGCATGAATGTTATCAGTCGAGATATTTAGTTAAATTTTCTTTCAGATGTGGACAAAATGCATGCCTCAGTTTTCTATTCACTGTGGCCCCAAGGCATAGCAGTGAATGGCTTTTGTCTTATCTACTGTAGTTTGGGAGAGGAGAAATATATAATTTTCCAGATGTTGAACCATTTTCCTTTATTCCTAACTTGGCATGTTGTGTTGGACTTGAGAATTAGATTTTAACAATATGGAAAAGTCCGAAGTCCACTCATATGCTGATTTGTTTGACCTATATTGGAAGATACCCTAAGTTGGTTTTAGGATTTCCTATAAGTAGTGCTGTCTGATGTCTTTCAGACTATAGGCAAAAAACATACCTTATAGTTTTTAGACAGACCATGAACACTGCAATTTAATAGTTGCATAAATAGTAAAATAACTTCAATAACAAAGATGATAAGGGGAACTAGAATTAGCTATCTCAGTTATGTTGGTTTTCAAATGTCAGGTATGCCATATTGAAATCCCACATAAGGGGTATTGAGGGTGGATACACGCTGCTGAGTGCAGGGGGGAGAAGAGGGTGCTTATGGATATGAGATCTGTAATGGGGCTCCCCAGGAGAAAAAGAAGGAGCAACTTAGGAGAATTATTTGCAGCCCTCCCTGCCAGCTTCCTCATTGACTTTGCTTATGGGAAATCAACAGGGAAGCTCACAAATGGTAATCAGAGGACCATTCTCATTGGGATGTTAGAATTGCAAGCCAGGTGCTGAGCACCTAGATTGTGATAACTTGACTACAAGGACCCTGCAACACTCACAACTATGGACCAGTGGTAAGTTCCCACATTCAGCACCATTATAATCTTGAATAGTCATTGAAAACGTGGTTATAACTTGAGGCCACCTGTATTAATTCGGAAGCAGCAATATAATATTTTATATGTCATCCACCTCAAATACTTCCATTAAAAATGCTATTTCGTTGCAACATGAATTTGTAAGTAGAAGTTTCTTTGTAAACTGAAAGTAATTATACTGTTTATACACAATTTAATATGTTAGGAGAGCTTCATTCCACTTATTACATAAATTAAGCCTACATCTTCCTTGATAAGTAAACAAGAAATTTTAGGTAGACATAGGAAAACAGTTTGGGCAATTTCAGTGATTTTTCAATTCATTTAGAGTCCCAGGCCTGTCAAACTGGCAACCCGCGGGCCTGATACGTCACATGCAGGCCATGTCCACCCTAGCTCTGCAAAGGCAAAAAATATTGCAATATGCCATGATCCAGCCCATGAAGCCATCGAGTTTGACACCTGTGATCTAGACCAAAAATTGATCATTTTGATTAGAAAATTGTTTGAATTATTCATAATAATAATTATGCTAAATAAAAATTATCCTATCTTTTTTAATAGAAAGTCTGTTTGGTGTATTGTTACCAGGCTAGACACCAGGCGCCTCTGAATTCTTGCCTGCCTTAGTCATGAAAGCCGGCTGAGTGACTTTGGACCACTCACTCTCTTATTCCAAGTCATCTAACAACTTTATTGCTGTAGGGAAAATAGGAGTAAAAAGTATTAGGTATGTTTACCACCCTGAGGTATTTATAACAATAATAAAAGGGTAATAATAATTAAACATATAAATAAATCCAGAGTTCTATCATACATGTTTTCCCCAATTTTGAGGGATCATAAATTTTCAAACAAAACAATTAATTTATGTTAATTATTTATGTCAGTGGCCACCAACCTTTTGGGCACCAGAGACTGGTGTTCCTTGGAGAGATATTTTTCTGTGGACCAGAGGGGGCGTGGTTTTGCATGGTACCTGCACCCATGGATGGAGCTTCACTTGTTTGCATGGTCCAGTTATTGGCATGCTGTGTGTTGTGGTTTGCCAGCATTCAGCGGAGCTGGCAGTGGACTCTGACTCTAAGGAAAAACTTGGACCAGGCTTGGATTGGAGGAGGATGCTGTGCCTGAGGCTGGGCCATCTGCCAGCTACTGGTTGTCCTCTGCATCCGACAGCAGCGAAGCTGAACAAAATGAACCTCTTATTAGTGCATGCACATGCAGACTAATGAGTAGACGAGCAGAGGAGGAAAAGGGGCCAATGGAGAAATCAGACCACAGGTGATTTGTGAATGGCCACTCCCCTAAGGTATAAAGAGTTATGAATTGGGAGTGGCATTCGCAGAGAACAACTCGTTTACATCCAATCATGTACCTTGAATCCTGTCTTTTGCTTCAAGAACGGTGTCTCTGCAATTATATTTGACTCTTTATTTCTTGCCTTGGTCTCAAGACTTGTGTGAGTGTGCAGTCTCTGGACTTGGCAGCCTTCCTGGGATACTTGGCAGGTTGTGCTAATGACTCTTGATAACAGAGACAGTTTGGATTGGGGACCCCTGGTTTATGTCATAATATTTTTATTCTATTGCTGATAATCAATTATGGCAAACATTAAGGTCAGAGAGAGACTGGCCTAGCCAGGAGAAGGATCAAGTAGGACATTTGTTTCAAATCCTTTTATGGGCACAGGAGGCAAGGTCTGACTGGGTCTCCTTCCCTTGAAGGTTATTCAACCTTATCTAATCTGGTCCAGGTACAAACTGCCAGTCTGGGAAGATTCCTGTGAAATAGGCATGAGCAATAAAGTACCAGTAGCTACCGGTAAGTGAACTCTTCAAATTTGGATCTGGTTATTCCCATCTGACAGTTAACCAAGATAGTATTGTGTTTTCTTGAACAACAATTAGCAACACTAGGCATCTTCTAAACAAGCAAAATATGGTAGAGTCTCTTCCCTTAGTTTCTTCATGTTTTTTACTGCAATAAGTGGCTTTTCCATAGGAAAATTAATGTATTGAATAAATTTTGAATATGCTTTTTAAAAATTCCTATTTCAGAGTTTTACGTTGTAGTGTTGAGACTGTACAAAGATATCTACAACTGTGGATAACCTCCATTACTATTAACTAAATTAGCAGTTAATTTTGACAATAACTTGCTATTTGTAGATGTAACTCTCACATAATTTCCAAGTTCTTTGTTTTGCAGCAAAAAGATGGATTTTTAAATAGACATTATTTAGCCTTTCAGATTTATTTATTCTTCACTTCTATTTATTTATTAATTTTTCTCACCTTTACTACATATAAGTAACTCAAGGTTGTGAACCTACATAATATTATTGCATGTTATTTTAAGAATTTTACAGATTTTTGTAACTTACTTAATAATTGCATGAATAGGGTATCTAGGACCAACCAGCAACTTGGTTAGTCTTAGTGAATCAGTTAACAACTATTTCTACTGTTTTCAGCTTTATAGAAGAAAAAGTAAATTCAGCATGGTAGATACATTTTTATAGGTAAAAATTCTCACCGATTCTCTTTTCCTTGTGATTTAACTGTAAAGATACAGCACCAAAATCTGAATGCAGTGCTGTCTAAAATTATTGCTAGCCTTTGACCAAAAACTGAATTCTATCTTGTTTTCCTCTTTTAGCTGATGTCAAAAGATGGAGCCTCCTGAGATTACCATAATTGAAGGTGTGGGAGATGAAGTGACTGTGGTGGCTGGTATAGTGATCCTTATTACAGCCTTGGTCCTGGCCTGGCTCTCTACGTATGTTGCAGATGGTAGCAACCATCTTCTAGGAACTGTTGTGGCCACTGGAGATTCATCAGTGATCCATCTGAACCCCATTGAAAATTATGTGGGAAATTCTGTTTCTGAACAATCTGAGCCACAGAATGCTACAGAAAATACTGAAGAAAAGGCAGATGAAGGTTCTGCTTCTGGCACCAGTCCTATGGTAGAGCAAGTTGATAATGGCAATGGCTCTGATGCTGCTTTAGACTATTTATTGGACATTCAGGGTCTGCCACAAAGGACCTTTTCAATAGAAGGTGTTTCTCAGGAAAGCCAGGGAGTTCCTCAAACAGTAGCCAATATGGAGGAGAGTGAGCTAAATCCAGGCTTCATCAAAGTGCGTCTCAAATTCCTCAATGATACAGAAGAAGTGGCTATTGTAAAACCAGAAGACACCATAGGCATACTGAAAAGGTACTGTTGAATATTAACATGTATTTGTTTGGTATGCTGTCCTTAGTTGTTTGAAAAAAATAATTATCTAATTATTTTTTAAAAAATCATCCCAGAGTAGATTAGAACAATGTGGTATAATTTATACAGACATGTCATTATACGGTAGATCATCTCTTTTAAAAAATGATTTTGGAACCCCCAGTATAATTTAAGACTTTTCTCACTTTATACTACATACTAGCGGTTATCCCAGCTTTGCCCGGGTATAGTCGGGCCTGATAAAGCTGGGGAAGAGAAACAGGAGGCGTTGCTTCCTCTGTCCCCACTCCCCACTCCATCTCCGCTCACCCCCTACCGGTCCAATCTCATCCCGCTGCAGCCTCCTCTGTCCTTGCTCAGTCCTACATCGTCCAGCTGCCTCCACCAGCTAGCCCACTCTTAGCAGAGGCAACCTCATTTCGTCGCTGCCTCCTGATGGCTGCTGACTTCAGAGCCCCCTGGAAAGCCTGTAGTGCACATGCGCCATGCGCCGCATGCTGCTGCTCTCTTGCGCCTTGTGGCGTACTGTGAAGGTGTTGGCAGTATCACAATGAAGGGGTTGGCACTTTGGCATGCTTTTTAGGAGTCACAGCCTCCCCCCCAACAGCGTGTCTTACCCGCAGTGTTTGTTGCCGGAGGGTAAGCTATTTGTGTGGCAAGTTTGGTTGAGATTGGTCCAGACATTGAATATATGGCACATACATACTTACACACACACACACACACACACACACACACACACACACTTTTAATGTTTTTAATGCTTACTGATTTTAGATTTTAATTGTATATTCATACTTATATATTGTTTTATCTGTTGTAAGCCGCCTTGAGTCCTACAGGAGTTGGGCAGCATATAAATTTTAATAATTTTTTAAAAAATAAAAAATACTGCTTTATATATATAATATAGATAGATTTAAAAGAACCTTAAAAGATATTCCTACTGTTGCAATGTAGGAGGGAATCAAACCCAGCTGGTAAGCAGCTAGATCAGTTTCAGCAATCACCATTTACTTTTTCTTCCATTTTGGAATCATAGGGGATGTTTAAACTCCCTAAATTTGTTGAGAGTAACTTGAGTTTTCTGACATACAGTACAGATAGTTCTTGACTTAATGACCACAATTGAGCCCAAAATTTTTGGTGCTAAGTGAGAAATTTGTTAAGTAAATTTTACCACCTTTCTTGCCAGTTGACTGAATCACTCAGTCAAGTGTGAATCATTGTTAAGTTAGTAACCTGTTAACTGGGACACTGCAACTGACTGGGACACTGCAACTGTCATAAATATGAATCAGTTGCGAAGCATCTGAATTTTAATCACAACCATGGAGATATTGCAACAGTTGTGTGGAAAATAGTCGTAAGTCATTTTATTTATTTATTTATTCAGTTTATAGGCTGCCCACTCCCGAAGGACTCTGCCATTTTCACTGCCGTAACTTTGAATAGTCACTAAATGAACTGTTATAAGTTTAAGACTACCAGTATTTATACAACCATGGTCATAATGGGAAAGCAGCTTAGAAATTGGCATTGTTGTTTATAGATGAGTTATTTACATAATGAATGTTGAGCATGATACAAACTTTATTGCATGCGAGTTAAAATATGTAAAAAAGTATATGGGTTTGAAATGTTATATTTTATTAATAAATTATATATTGCCTATCTCATCATGAAATAACATGTTATTCCCTTATGAAGGCTTATCAGTTTATTAGAATATGAGAGATCACATTTTTACTGACATTTTTATTTATGTTCTTTCTAAAGCAAATATTTCCCAGGCCAGGAAAGTCAGATGAAATTTATCTACCAGGGTCAGCTGCTCCAAGACCAGGCACGGACTCTGCAGTCTCTCAATATACTGGACAATTGTGTAATCCACTGTCATCTCTCCCAGACCATTTCAGCCATTCCTGACACTGTGGTAGCACCATCAGAAGCTGGGGGTATTACTTTGAACATGAGTGACTTGATGATTCCCATTTTTATGCTGATGCTAGCAGTGATCTGGTATTTCCGCATCAACTACCGCCAGTTATTCACAGCGCCTGCCACCATTTCGTTGGTTGGAGTGACTGTATTTTTTAGTTTTCTTGTTTTTGGGATGTATGGACGGTGAGCAGCTATGGGGAAAGAAAAAATTCAGCGACCTTTTCAACCAAAATGCTTTTTATCTTATATGCTCACTTGTTAATAACTTGCAGCACCAAGAAATGCTCTTACCCAGAATTCTATACAAATTGAAAAAAGGCTGATTTGAAAAACAAAACAAAATCTTACTTAATTTCTACATTTTCTGTGGCTATGTCTGGATATCTTTGAAACCATTAGTAAAAGTGGAAGATATGACACATGAAGAAGAATAAGGCATCATTAGTTCCTCTGCTTTCCATTACTTGGTTTTCGCTTAAAACATAATTCTTTCATCATCTAGGTATGTCTCAAAGAACAATTTGGCTGATCACACCAGTGTTTTCTTCATACATCTAATTCTACAAAATGGTTAGAAAGTTATTGATGATTGGTCTGAAATCCAATTCCTGTTTTACATGCCCTTGGACATCTTTTAAATCTCCCAATAGAGGAGGATTTTTAGCTTAAGTGTTTGCCTAATCAATTTGTTGCTTCTTGGACAAGCATGGGAGGAATGATCTTGATGTACATTTCTTTTAATTCCACTGTGTGCAATTATCTAATGGTAAAGCAATGACCAAGTGCACTCCATGAATGCCAATGAGTGGAACAAATGGAATATCTACTGTAATTCACATAGATTAATATCTCAAAATTGGGTATTTTTTGAACTGTGTTCTGAAGATATCTGGCTGTACCTTAACTGGAGACTACACATTTAGTCAGTCCTTACCAGAAATATGCATGCATGTTGATGGGTAAAGCAGTGAGTTGAGATTGCAAGCTGGATGCCTATTTGGTGCACCTTGTGCTTGCTTGAGAAAAGGTAACAGGTGTACTTAGACTTCCTATCAACTATTTAGGCAGTTTATTTACCTTTTGTAGGTAAGATATATGTTGACATGTTCCTGCCCAGTCAAACAGAAGAAAAGTGTCTGCTGTCATCAATATTTTTCAATGTTATTCATATGTAGGTTAATCTAGTTATACTTTTAAACTCCATTGATTTTATTCTTTGAAGCATGATTGCTTCAAATGAATTTTCTTGTAGATAGGAGTTAATCGAAGAGTTAAGGCTAGGTTACTGCCATGGAATTCACTGCTACAGTTCCCAGAATCTGAGGTAGAACAGACTATTATTACTGAGAGCTGGAGTTTCCATTGGAAAGAAATGTTATTTTAATTATAGGATTAGATATTAAATTAACCCCGAAGTTGTAAGCAAGAGGAATATTATGTTTTTAGACATCATGGTTACAGAGAAGCTCAAGTTAAATTGCAGACTTAAAACATCAAATTTAATTACTGATGCCAAGCAGAAATATCTAAATGCTGCTCAAAGCTATCCTGTAATGCTTTCAATTGCTGTAGCTTCTAAAATCAAGGCATTAAGAACAGATTAATAGAAATGTTTTTCGACCTGAGGCTTGCTAGATGCTTTGGAATGTACAAGAGTGTGTACAAAGTTCTTCTTGTCATTTTTTCTAACCTTTTTAGCTACTTCAGAATTTTATTTGTGGGCATGCACACAGACTTAGCTGTGAAGTAACTATGCATGTACATGAATAGGGAGACAACTGGCTGCTTCCAAAGAAGTTGTCTAAATCAAGAAAAATGACATTGCTATTGGAAAAGAAGTGCTCCATATGTGTTCCTGTACATAAAAAGTGCTCTTGGGGGATTTGTAGAGCTCTAATTTTAAGTACATCTTTGCTTGATGTGTTGTCTGAAATGTATACTTCTTGTAAAAAAGAAAAAAAAATGTATAAATATTCCTGGAAATTGTCTCTTCTGTGCATTCATTCTGAATTAAGACTAGAGGGAAAGTAAAAGCAAACATGTAAATAACTAAATAATTAGAATGGTTAAATGGGGCCATTTTGCTAATGCTTATTCATAGGCATCCAGGTAAAATATTTCTAAATGACTTGTTTGGATACTTTCAAGTCTGTTGTAGAAAATAAAAGACTTCCATAGCAAAGTGTACTTATTATACAAGACAGTTTTTCTCATCAGGAAATATTTCAAAAACATTCATGAAGATCTGCAATACCACAGAAAATTCGGATGTTTTTGTAAGATGTATAAACAAGGTACTCTGTTGAAATCCAAGTTCTATGTTAAGTAAAGTTAAATTTTTGTCAGCTTTTAGTTTAGGTAAGGCCAATCTTTGTTTAGTGTTATAATTTATTTCAGAGAAGGAAAAAGTATTTGCAGAATTCTAAAATCCATATTTTGTAGAGCATTATTTTGTATAACCTATTTGTCCATTTGTTAAAAATATGAAGTGCACTTCATCATATTGGCTGGATTCACAAGCCAAGATTAAGAAACTGCAGTTCCTATTTTCAAATAACATGTGATACACAAGCATCTTAATTAGGGCAATGATAGCGAACCTTTCTGTCCTCGTGTGTTGTGTGTGCTCACCCACTCCCATGTGCTAATGCGACCCTCCCATGCTCATGCATGCGTGACCCCAGGCACTTGTGCATGTGACCTCCGTACTCCTCCCACATGTGATCCCCCAGAGCCAAAAAACAGCTGATCACACTTCTGCACCGATCAACTGAGTTTCATACACCGAACCGGTAATTAAATTTAACTACTGGTTCGGGCGAACCAATAGTTAAATTTAACTACCAGTTGAGGTGAACCATTTGTTAAATTTAGCAAACGGTTCAGTGTTTGAAGCCCAGCTGATCGATGCAGAAGTGCGATCAGTTGTTTTTCAGTTCTGGGGGGATCAAATGCATGGGAGACCACGCACGCATGCATGGGGGGGGGGTCACACATGCATGCACAGTGAAGCTGAGCTGGGCAACGGCTTGTGTGCCAGCTAATATGGCTCTGAGTGTCACTTTGGGCACGTGTGCCATAGGTTCGCTATCCCTGCATTAGGGCAATGAAAGAGTTCCAACAACACAGTGAACAAAAAATCACTTTCATCCCTCCTAGTAATCTAGCATGTTATATAAATTCAGAGAGTCTTCAAATTATTCATACTGATGTATTCATTTTACACTTCTCCATTAGCAGCCAATATAAAGACTAAAAAGACCTGATCCCAGTGTATTTTAAGAAAATCATGTGTATCTTTGTAACATATTATAAAACATTTTTAAAATTCCCTTTTCTCAAAAGCTATAAATAACCTTAACCAGTACCAAGCAGTTACAGTTTATTTACACAAGCATTTCACAATCCATGAATAGGAAGAAAAAATACAGGGTTTTTAAAATATCTAGTTACCTGTACAGGCTGAGATTATATAGATAAAACATTTTTTAAAAATCAGAGACCACAGTACAGTGCTGTCTTCAATGATTTCTGCACATCTTCAAAAATATCACATAGGTGCAGTTTATACATCATCAACAAATTAAAAAAACTCATTAATCCATTCATGATAGAATACAGGTTTTTTTCTTTTTCAAGTGAAACAGGCCTACCTTAAAAAATAATGGGTGCAGGTGCAGATGCAGAGCTGCATGTAAAATGACCTCTGTCCTCCCTCTTGCTAAATTAATAATGTTCAAAAGTCCCCATATACTTCCAAAGTTGCCTGAAACATGATCCCAAAAGCTTGAGTTGCAGTCATGGGAAACAAACAAGGATCCACTTTTACTCTTCTTTCACACTTGTTATCTTTACATTGCTGCAATAGTGTAAAGTTAGCCATCATTCTGATGATACATAATTTAAGTATGTAGCTACTTGTTATCAGGAAGTGCACAGCAGCAAACTTCCAGCTTTTCCCACCTCCCTTACATCCAATAGCTATATTATAAGGAGGTGTGAAGCAATTGTCTGATCCATACTTACACAGCTCTCACAGAATACTGAGTCATGTATTTAAAAACTTTTGTTAAATATGAAATCTAGGCAAGTGGCTCCCAAACATTTGGGCACCAGGGACCAGTTCCATGGAGAAAGATTTTTCCGCGGAGCAGAGAGCACATGGTTTTTCATGCTGCCTGAATCCCACGGATGGGACTTTGCTTGTTTCCGTGGCCCGGTTGCTGGCATGCCGCAGACCGGTGCTGATCCATGGACTAAGGGTTGGGGACCCCTGGTCTAGGCAGTTGGAGTAATGCTTTGTAGTTTGTGATCAGAATGAAGGAAAAAGATCAAGATTCCTGCAAACAGGTTTTCGTTGTTTAACACAGAGCATCACAAAGCTAGGTTTTTTACCACTGTCCAGAAAGATCTTTCAGGAAGGCCCGTCTTGGTCCCAGAATCCTCTCTATGCAATATACCTTTTGCCCAAGTATATAATGGCAAGAAAAGAAGATCAACCTCAGTAATGTTGACTTCCTATATCTGCTATTTCCACACTTGAAGCAATTTAGGACATTCATATATCCTCCAGTCAGGAACAGAAGTAGCAACAGATCTAGCATCTATGCCTTAATATAAGCACTACGGTAAACAGAATTTGCCACCGCATGTAACAGCACTGGAAAAGTATGTGGACCTCTGTAGAGGAAGGAAGAACTTGCCAGTCCCTTAAGAGATTATTCCTGTAAACAGTACTGTATGTGCTGAAAGCATCAGGACAGTTGGTGGGGATTTTTCAGAGAACTTTCCCTGATGTAACTGAGCTATGGATTTTAACAGTGGAAAACATGGAGTTTCTCTCCTCTATTTCTTGAGCAAGGACTTTTTTTAGTTGCTAGGAACAAAGGGGGAAGTAAAGCAAAAGAAAGTTGTTAGCCATCTCAATCCAGGCAACAGCCTCAAGCAGTAGTTATTAGCAATTTGGATCCTCTACTACTGTAGAAATTAGCTACAAATATTAGGAAGGAAACAGCTAAGCTTCAGTAAATTAGACTTATGGGTAGATATAACAAATGATCTTTTTCAAATGCACACTTTTGGAAGAAAAGAGGGCACATATTTTGAAATGGTTACATCACTTCTGTATAGTTGTTGTACACATTGTAAAGATTCAGGAAGGGGAAGCAAAAAGCAAAAAAAAAAGCAGAGGCAATATTCCCTAGAAATAGCACTACAATTTCTAGCATCTATCTATAAAATAATCAGATCATGATTTATGGCAGTAGATTTGACACAGCAGTTGTCTACAAAAATATTAGAATTAGAGCAGGAATGAAGTGGAGGGAAAATATATTTTTGGGGGTGTGAGAGGATGAAGGGGAAAACCAGTAAAACTATTAATCTAAAAAAACATATGTTCTCCCTCCCATCCCATTATCCCTAACTTTTTGATTTTGCCCCTAATACTCCAGCAGAGTTTTAGTATTTTAAACATACTAAGTTAAAGAGAAATTAATAATAGCTAACAGGTCAGAGCACAATCTCCCTGCCTGGATTCAATGAAAGCTGTTTTAACATTCAGTAATTCAAATTTACAGTCAGTTGTCAGAGACATTTTAAAATGTGTATTAACTTATGTGTATAAAGTAATGCATGTGTTGGAGTATCGGCTCATCAAGATTGGATAAATAGAGATTTGTATCCAAGCACAAGTAAGGAAGTTAATGTCTTCACCAGCTTTCTGTTATCCATATAACAGGAAGAAAACATCCCCAACTCAATGTTGATTTATATAAGATTTTAGAGATGCTACTGGTTAAGAAGCAGATAGTGTCAGGAAAGGAAACAATAGTGACAACAGCAACATCTTTTCAATCCTCTGCCCATTTCAGCATATTAGGATAACTGGACAGGGCAAAAACCTCAGAGAAGAGGCTGATCTATAATCTTGTGCCACTTCTCTTAACAATAAAGAGGCCACTGGAATAGACATTTAAGACAAAAGGGTAGGCACTGATTCTTCTCCTTTCTGCCATACCCTTCCAAATCAACAAAAGAGCACAGGCAGGTTTATATGCATAGATGCCTCTCAGCCCTGCCAATTCAGCCTCTAGCATTGCTAAGCAAATATGATGCCACCATATATATAGTCATGATTGAACAACCACTAACATCACAATAAATAGACAAATTGAAATGGGAAGAAGGAGAGAAACTAATTCCTCCCTGATTGATGGAGGTGCTATCCACCTTTAAGGCCCGCCTCAAACCACCAACAGCCCTTTTCCCCAGACGTGGGGGAGCCCACTGTCCCCAAAGCAGGCCTAGTCTTTCACTATGCATCTAGTGGGCATAGGGCTAATGGAGACTTGAGAGGAGGGCAGTGGACACATGCAGCCATCTATCTTCACAGTTAATTCTTGTAAAGGGTGTCCACAAGGGATCACTTGAGAGGATACCAGCCAGATATGTCTCCTGATCTGGGTCAGAAAGGAACCAGAACAGATTTGGAAGCCCTCCTTGTTTTTCTCATCCCAACATTATTCAATTTATGTCGTCATAGAGACTGGGAGTAGGAGGAGCAAGTGGTTTAGACTTCAGTTTCTTTTTACTGGAGCTTATTCCTGAAGCACCTCCTACCAGGCTCATGTGTGGTTTCTTCTTTTTGGTTTTTCGAGATTCAGAATTGTTTGTACCTGTTGTGGGGAGAAAAAGAATGCATGTTTAAAATATTGTGCCACCTGTTTTCAGTCCTGTTTTTCAAATAATTTCCTTGTCCTTCAATGAATATATGCCAATTTTGCTGGGCAACAATTTGTAATGCTTTGAAAAACTTATCACTGCCTATTCCCGAGCTGAAAAGATAAATCACTTCCATTGAAAAGCACTGCCACGAAGGGGTGAATTCTGCTGTTAAATCTGTGTGGCCCATTTGCACACATGAGTCATCAAGTAAAGAGCATGCCCAGGAGAATAATTGCAGTATTATAATTACAATAATCATCAACACAATCACCACAGCATAAATTTTACAGTTCAGCAAGCCAGAGAGTATACAATTCCCTGAGTCTGTATTTACAATACTTTTATCAAATAAAAAGATTTTTCATTAAAGTGGCATCTACAGTGATATAATCAACACTGGGTTCTAATTTCTTTTGCAAATTTGATTTGTCACACTTGCACATGCTGTAAGTCTGAGTAAATAAGAGTACGTTTCATATATTTTTATATCAACTTCAGTTTATAATTTAGAAGCCTTTGCCTACTGGGCTTCTGTCAACTCCCTAATAAACGGAGCAGTGCAGCTTCTAGATCCGTGGTGTCAAATCTATGGAACGTGTGCTGATGGCGGCACATAGAGCCATCCTTGCTGGCACACGTGAGGGCTTAAAGTGGGCCCT
Source organism: Aparallactus werneri (assembly GCA_032468035.1). Classification (NCBI taxonomy): domain Eukaryota; kingdom Metazoa; phylum Chordata; class Lepidosauria; order Squamata; family Lamprophiidae; genus Aparallactus; species Aparallactus werneri. The sequence goes on along the minus strand of JANHFQ010006341.1, from coordinate 214,937 downwards.
CCCTTCCGCCCATGCGTACTAGCTATCCCTTATTCCAAATCACAGCTGATCGGTGTGCATGCACAATCAGCTGTGTTTCAGCTCCAGGGTCGTGTGCACATGCAGGGGGCTTAGGGGAGTATGCTATGCCAGGGTTTTTCAACCCCTGTTCCGCGGCACAATACTGTGCTGCGAGACGTTGCCTCGGGTGCCGCGGGGCAAATTTGGAAAATTGAAAAAAAATGGTGGGGCCAGCGGCCGGGAGGGA
>JANHFQ010006341.1:133634-150227 GCA_032468035.1 Aparallactus werneri | reverse complement strand
CAATGGGCAGGTTGAACGGATGGTCCGATCAGCAAAGGAAGCACTAGCAAGGATGGGCCCGGGGGACTGGCAAACTCGGATAGCTAAGTACCTCCTGGTTCAGCACATCACACCAAGCTCCACTACCAACAGGAGTCCGGCCGAACTTTTAATGGGTTGCTGCCTGAGGATTGACATGGACCGGCTGCACCCGGACTACTCCCCAGAGGTCCCTGCAGACTCAACCAGCCAGCTCCAGTCATTCTCCCTGGGTGACCTTGTCTATGCCCACAACTATGCCGGATTCCTGCCCAGGTAGTGGACGTGATGGGGCCATGTTCCTACAGGGTGTCGCTTGAAGATGGCAGATTGTGGTGCCGCCACATCGACCAACTGCGTGGCTGCCTCAGAACCCGTCTGCCGTCAGCCAGAATGAATTCCACAAGAGACAACCCTGACTAAGGACATACCAGCTCAGACACCACAAAAAATGGTACCGACAAGAGACTGTGTTGAGCCATAGATGTCTGCCAACTCAATTCCTCTTATAATAGAAGTACCAGTGATTGAGCTCTTGCAAGCGACACCTGAAGCAGTGGCAGCCACTCCGCCTAGTCAGGGCTCTGGAACTACTGGTCTTGAGATGGAACCTCGTAGGTTGGGACGGACACATCGCTGCCCTACCTACCTAAAAGACTACATATGTTAAATTGTATTTGATCACCATAATGCCCCATCTTGGTGGGAAGGGAGTATTATGTATTATATACAGTATACATAGTTTCAATTCTTTCAGACCAAAGTTCTCACTCAGGTCCTCTGCTGGAGTAGGAAGATACTTTCTCCTGATTGGTTGTCTGGCTGAACAGTTCCCTATAAAAGGGGCCCTGCCAGCCAGAGAGTGAGTTACACTTACTTCTGCCTCTTAGGCAATCTTGAATAAAGAGCGGTTAGAAGTCACTCTGGCCTAGCTTCCATTCTTCACCCAGAACTTAACACAATTCTCTATCAACAGTGGGATAGTCAGCTGACCCAGAAATCAGGAAGTGGATTTTTTTCTTCTGGAAAACATTTTTAATACTTGCTCCTCCAGCCCTGCTTACCTGATCACACTTTTTGTGGTAGGCATCCTTTTCCTTTTGGGAAAGAAGTTTCCACTGCTGACTGCATAGCACCATCCGTTCTGTGCTTGGGACATCTTTCATGTTTGCCATCAGCTCAGCACAGTAAAGTGAGTAACTATTTCTAAAATAAGAAGTTTCTTTTATGTAGTACTGTCCCATTTAATTAGTACTGGGTATACTTTATACCAACCAATAGCAATCAAATGCCTGTGACAATAATTCTGTAATAACTCTTGGGAGATAAATTCCCATTCAGCCACATGTGTTTGCTTTGGGTGGGGATTTTTATCAATAATTTAAAATAGAGGCACATAACTTGTAGGGCATTCAAGTCCCCACAAAAGCCTTGAGTGCCCCATCCTCAAAAAGATATCAAGTAATTAATTAACAAGAAAACTGCTTAAAGTCTAAAGCACATTGCATGGTTAAGTACGTTACTTTTTAAATTCATTTTCCCCTAATCCCACTTCTTTAGAGTTTCTAATATGCCACTCATTTAACACATTTGTCTTAAACTGGGAATAAATATTGTAGCTTGGGGGGAAATTTATGATTCTCCAGCTGTTCTTCTGCGATCTCAGAACCTCTGATCATAAATGAAGAAAATTGGGTGGTGTGATTTTGAGGTAAAAAGCACCAAAATTGTTAATATAAGCCTTAATATTGATACCTTGTAAAAATCCAAGAAAAGAGTTCAAAATCCCACAAACTCAAAAAAAGAAAAGCCATTCCAATTTGCAACATCAGTCCAGGTATAGTGATCTGTAGCTTCTTCCCAAACCTTCAAGTGCACCACTTCAAAACCATTTGCAGATCATGAGAATCCAACCTTGGGAACAAGCCACTTGTCAACTAGTGACATCATCCCCATAAGCATCAGATTAACAAAGAGATAAAGGGAGAAAAAGTATTAATTTAATACAAGCTGCTTTGCTTGCAAAAGTCACAACTTTGGATGGTTTTCCATCCTGACTCAAGGTTGCAGTGGTAGGGTTTTTTTTTTTGAGGTGTATTGTTCTCTCTCAGATTTTTGTGGAAGCATTGAGTTGGATCTACCACTCAGAGGTAGATGAGAGCTAGACAACTACAAGTAAGAGCTAGGAATTAACCTGCAGAAGTGCAGCAGGAAAGTTTTACTTCAGCAACATATCTTTCCTACAAACTAGGACTGAATTCCCCAAAAGTCCTTGTCTTCACAACTAAACAGTTTGGATATGGCAAATTTATTCAAATAGAATCTCACTGCAGAATAAAGCAGTGGAAGGAAATGAAAAATTTGATGACCTTAAGTAATCTTTAGCTAGACCAATGTTTTTCAACTTTAGCAATCTGAAGTTGGGTGGAGTTCAACACCCAGAATTCCCCAGCCAGTGTCTCAATACAGTGAAACCTCAGTTCACGACCACAATCCGTTCCTGGACTTTGGTTGTGAACTGATTTGGTCGCGATCTGAAGTGACATTGCTGTGCAGATGCAAACAATTCTGCACATGCACGGAAGAGAAAATAGCACAGAAAGGAATCTTTCCACACCATTTTTGTTCGCCATCCAATTTTTGAGTTTTGGACGGATTCAAAAATCAGGTGAATTTTTTTGGTCGTGAATCAAATTGGTTGTGAACCGAAGTGTTCGTGAACAGAGGTTCCACTGCAGTTTGAGAGAAACAGCAGGATAGGAAAAGGAACATCTGCTGCTATATTATTCGCCATCCTTTAACACTATAGAAGTGATAGTAAACTCCTCCTTTTAAATACTCAAGGGGTTGTAGATGAAATCCCATCGTATATGAGAAATAATGAGAAGGAGAACAATTTAGAGAAAAGATATATGGTCTTAAATAAATTCTTAGGGGTTTTAGCCTTCTTTAAACTGCACTGCTGTGAAGTTAAGTATTTTGTCCCCCTTAATGAAAGAAAGAAGCATCACAATGCTAGTAGGGTGTGCAAGTATGAAAAATCTGCAAAACGTTTGACATGATGTTGTCATGCAAGCCCTGCCTCTTGTGTAAAAAGCAGGGCTTGAATCACAACACTGTAGCCACCAACTCAACAGAGTTTTACTTCCTTGCAGATGCCAACAAGCACATTAGACCTCCTTTGGCAACTGAGGGAAAAATGAGGAGCCATGTTGTGTTCGTGAAGATAACTGACATCCAAGCGCTATACCAGATTCTACCTGCAGAGGTCGGGCTTTGGAAAGGTCTCTCATTGCACACTTTTATTACTTGTTGAAATGGCTTTTTATCTTTTTTCCAAGCTTTTATCTTTATTGGTTATGTGGTGTGCCCAAAATTACCTTATTTCTCTAAACTATGGTTTTGTGGCCTGGTTTTACACATTCCCATTTGATTGTATGCCACTTACTGATTAAACCAAAACAGTCAAAGTTCATATTAAAATGAGTTCTAGGTTCACATCATTTAAACCTCTTCCAAATTATTACTGTAGTTTTTCTTACGGATATTATTATTTTAGTTGTTGTTGATTTCTCTCTGCTGTTTTTTATACTGCAGCAATGGCATACAATGACTACTACTTCTACTACACTGAACCATAACTTCATTGGGCAGGCACAATATATTGAATCACAAAAACCTAATCAGCATTGTCAAAGATAGCAGTTAGTGTACTAAGTGACTTAATTGAACAGAGCTAGTATGTGACGTGCTGGGGCAAGGATTTGAGCCTTTTACGTTTAGCTCCAAGTTCCTTTTGCCACATTAAATGGATGTAAAGAGAATCTTCTTGTAAAATAAGAAGATTCTCTTTACATCCATTTAATGTGTTCTAGGAAATACATGTGAAATACAAGTTCTAGGAAATACATGTGAAAATCCTGCAGAAAGGGAAAAAGCCTTCCCAATTATGACCACCCCAACTTACGGAGGGGGCTTGGTGGGTCGCCCATCAAACTTGTCCTTCAGCTGCCTCTCTGCTTTAGTTAGGGTGGACCGTGGTGGTGCCCCCTCCTCAATGTTCATCTCTGGATGCTTCTGTATGTAATCCCGCATCATTTCCTGGAAACAACAAACACGGGGGGTGGTTAACATAATACAGCCAGGAAGCTTTGGGAACAAGCCCTTCCTAGGCTCTAGGGTGATGAGGTGGGCAGAAGAGAACCCATTACTTGACCCTGACCAATTTCAACTCTGGATGGATGAAGCAGAGAGGGTGTTGCTTTGCAACTACCTTCCAGCTTAGTAAAAGGGAGTGGCACCCACAAATCGGCTCTCGGAGCGTGGCTGGGTTTGGACAGCCGCGACAAGGCCGGGCTGAGCATAGGGGGAGAAGATGGAGGGGAACGGTTGAGTGTTCCCTACCTCATACTCCTTCCGCTGCTCCAGAGCCTTATGAATCCATTTCAGCCTTTTTTTGTCCGAGAGCTGAGACCATTGCTTGCCCAACGCTTCCTTCACCTCCTTCGTGGTGGCCTGAAAAACCCAGGTGGAGAGGGGGAAATAAAAAAAGTAGGTACAATGGGGAAAAATGGGGGAAGGGGAGGGGACACTGCCCACCCTGGTGGTACAGCAGTGAATTACACTAAACTTTGGGAAAGATGAATTTTCTTTGTGATTTTTTTTAGTGTCTTTTTCTTGATCCTGCAAGGAAGCAAAATATAACTTGCTGCATAATGCATATGCAGAGAATCCAATATGAGAATTCTGAAGAATCTTTCTTTTGGGATTTAAATACATATAAAAAGGGTTTCAGTCCCATGTAGACCATTTGTAAGGGTCTCATATCTTTGCTCTCTTTCTATCCTTCTCTTTCTCACCAAAAGAAACATGGAAGACTAAACTTCTGGTTCTGGTGACTGACCCAGATTGGATCCTACAACATTATCCTGGGGCACGTATATTTGTCTTCATTCATAAAAGAAACTGTCTGAATAACGGTAATTGTGGAAACTTATGTAAACAGAAAGCGAATATTACAAAGACTAAGAGCAGCATATCACACTCACAGTTTCTACACAATTCCAAGAGTGTCCCTGCTACGCCTCCAACAAAGATGGGAGTTAGTGACCCACAGGGCTTTTTTGTAGTGATCTCTATTTGGCCTCATTTTATTTACCATTCTAACAGAATAATAGAATTGGAAGGGATCTTGGAGGTCTTCTAGTCCAACTCCCTGCTCAAGTAGGAGACCCTATACCATTTCTGATAAGTGATTGTCCAATCTCTTCTTAAAATCATCCAGCGATGGAGCACCCACAGCTTCTGGAGGGAATTTTAGAAGCCATCTGTATGTGTGATCTTCATCATCTTGTAGCCATGAGTTCCATGAATTAACTATACAATGCACGAAAATGATTTGTCTATTTTGCTTATCATCTATACTAGATGACCTTGAACCTTAATGTTTCAGAAGAGAAAGTAAATCAAAAGCTCGCTATGTTCTAAAAGGGCACTTAGGGTGACTTTAATGAATAACAAAAAAATTCCCCCCTATATTAGACTATTTGAAGAAGAAATATCTGAACATTCAATGACAGTTGGAACTGAAAACGCTGTAAATCCCTAGAGTAAACCATTTATATTCACTGCCCCAATTTTTGCTTTTATGATGTTGTAAGCTGCTCAGAGTCACCTGACAATGAGACAAGCGGCATATACATTTAATAAATAAACAAATATTTGTCAAGATTATATCTCCCCAATCTTAAGTTTCATAGCTTTTTCTTGATGCTTTGGCAGCCCTCTCAGAATCAATTTTACATATTCAGCAGAATCAAAAGACAAAGCTTTTCCTGAGTGTATCATTTCCTGATGTAGCGGTAGATGGGGGAAATGCTTTTATCTGAACGCTTCATTTATTTAAAAAAGCAGGACCCCTCTGTAGATAAAAGAAAACAACATGAAGAAACATGAAGCTGAACATTTTCATCTGACACACTATGGGTCATATAGCAAAATGGAATTTTTCCGATAAAAAGAAAATGTTCATGTGTGTGATTAGAATCCCAAATGTAATAACCCAAGAAGGCATTTACTTTTTCCTCAAATGTAACCCAGAGCCTCAGTTGATCAAAAATTAAAAGACATAGCTTTATACCTAATTTCCCCCACTTTCAGAAAAAGCCTTCTACCTCCCTCTCTCCCTCTGTTTTCACTGCTTTCTCTGTGCTGTCTTTATTCATGCCTCCCATGCCACCTTCACCTCAAACTTATAAAGGTAGAGCTACTTACATCGGGTCGGACTTTCAGGTAGATCTTCTTCTCATGAGTATACCAGAGCTGTTGGGGGGTCTTGGGTTTTTCTGGGATATCAGATTTCTTGGCATTCTGAATGAGATCAGGATGGTCTTCCCTTCATAACAGGGGATGGAAAATGTAAGGCATCACCATACTGGAATTAACAAAATTTTCATATAAACCTCTCTAAGGCCCTATGTACCAATCCCCACTCTTGAATGCCAAGAAATCCCCAGACTGCAGGATGAATCTGCCTGTAAGAGAATTTTGTTTTCTCTCCATAAAAAATATTCCATCATAATCCTCCAAGCTTCAAACACGAGCAAAGGATCTTCTGACATAACACCAACATTTGACCTTGGCACAAAATTCTGAAACCTTTTAATACTTAAGAGCAAAATGGGACACGACAAAAAAAAATCAAAAACTGAGGGCAAAGGCTCTAACCACTGCCTACCCAGACATTATTGGAGAATGAAGATACACATTTCTCTCTCTCTCTCTCTCTCACACACACACACACACACACACACACACACACACACACATAGACGAATCTACCAGCTGGCAATGAATGCCAGCAAGAAAGAGGAGAAAATTAAACAAATGGATAACAAAATGATTAACAGCAAAACACAGCAGCTGTTATGCTAGATAATGGGACAAATTTTCTACCCAGTCCCTTATCAAGAAACATTCTGTAGATATAAACACTCATTATATCCATGTTTTTGTTTGGGTTTTCTCTCCTAGAAACCAAAATTTTAATTACACGCTACATAGCAGGAAAGGCAGTTCTCTTCAAATTTTGGGAGGATGATAGCGATTGTGTACTGTAGAAAATCTGGCTGGTCTACATTATCCTTTCTCAATTTTCTTCTCCTCAGATTTTGTAGTATACAGTTTCCCTAAGTGCATATGATCACACGTGCATATGTCTGGAAATGAAGTGAATTATAGTATAACATCTTGGGATTCAACGTATCAGTTGCCTAGGTAGATCTTTGATTTAAGTCAACATTTGCTTAGATGAGTGCTTGAAACGTTCAGAGACAATTCTACCTGCCTTACACATATATAAATTTACAGACTTAGTTTTTTTATCTTTAGTTTTAAAAAAGCAAAGTGGGTTCCTGTGCTATAAAGAAATCTTCTAGCAGTACTTATTCTTTCTACTCTCTCCTCACCATCAAAGCAGCTTTCACTGTAAAGTTCAGGAAAACCTCCACTAGATGTGTGCAACTGAGGTCTATAGCTGAGAAGCCTTAAAGTGCTCATGGACACAAGCAAGGCATTGTTGCTTAAGATCTCTTACCTAAATCTTGCCAGATTCCGCTCAAAATCTTGTTTCTCTCGTTGGAAATCCTGAATATACTTCATCTAAAAAACAGGGAGAAGAGGAAAAATACTCCACCGCTGCTATTTATATATGAGGTAGCCAGCTGTCACACGCAAGCCTTCTCATTGGGGAAAGAACTGTCTTGAGTCTTTAAGAGCGGTGGGTTAGAAATGCAGCAGTTCAGGTTAAATCTGCCAACTGCCAGCAATTCGATTCTCACCGGTTCAAGGTTGACTCAACTTTTCATCCTTCCAAGGTCAGTAAAATGAGGACCCAGATTGTTGGGGGGAGGCAATCTACTGACTCTGTAAGCTATTATATTAAATATCTACTTCCTAATTCTATGTTCTGAAATTGCAGGTACTTGGTGTGCATGTGTGTTTGCACAAGATGCCCATCAAGTCTTCCACGGGGCTGTTCTTTATCTCTGGAAATAACATGAGTAATTCAATTTCTTGGTATGCAGAACTAAAGCATCTTGGACTCTTTTTAGCTCAGAACTAAGAACTATACAAATTTTAAATGCTCCTCTACTCAGGAATATTTGCCTCCAACTAGCAAGATCCTTAAAGGTTAGGTTTTAGCATATTTGCATACACCAGAATGTTATCTTGCTTTCCATTTAGTTATGCAGAAATTCAGATAAAGGAGGCTTGTGTTCACAAAAATGTGAAGAGTTTACTGCTTCAGCACTAATACTGTGCTGACCCCACTTGTATATTTCATTTTCTCTTATGATCTGGAAGACCTCTGTGTTATTACCATTTAAAATAGGGATGCAGGAATTATAGATCTGGAGTTTCATGCAGCCTATTTTTAGAAGTTTCTGGAGTAACAGAACCAAAAATATTTTTTGATTTTTTTCCCCTTTAGGGCAGAGGTCCCCAACCCTCAGGTAGCACCCTGGTACCAGGCCATAGCCTGTTGGGAACTGGGCTGTGCAAGCAGACAGTGAGTGTGTAGACCTGCCTCTGCACAGAACCATCCCCTCTCTCCCCCCTGCCACCACCTGCAGAAAGGTTGGGGACCACTGCTTCAGAGTTTCTTGTTTGTACATGGGTAATTCTGTTTTAGCAAGTGCCCAAAGTTATGACAGATCTGCAGAGTTCTGATGGTCATACTCCTCTATGTGGTTATGTATGGGTATTACCCTCTATGTGGGTATTATGGGCATTTGGCAACCGATTGGCATTTGCAGTCCTTTGCAGTCCTGCACAATTTTCAGTGGCTTTTGCCAGTTTCCAGCAAAAATTGTCCATAGGATAAAATGGATTTAACAATTGCAGTGTTCATTTAATGACTGCTGCAAAAAAGGTTATAAAACTAGGTGCACTCATGTAGTGACCCATTTAATGACTGCTACAACAAATATAATTCGGGGTTCAATTACAGTCGTTAAGTCAAGGACTACTCTATAGGGAGTTATTAATAGACAAGAGTCACCCTGAAGATGCTTAGACAACTATTTCGCACTTGAAACCCTGCCATCCAGAAAGAACTAAGCAGTATATCAGCTAATTTTTGAAATATGGAACTCACCATGTTATACAAAGTTAAAATTGTTCACAAAATGTCAGGTGGTGGCAATTCAGCAGGCAAGTAGTCAAGTTCCTTTAGTTACTTTTGAGAGAAAGGCATATAAACATGGCCTTCACAAGGGAAGCATCCACCTTTAAGCTCAAGATCCTAACAATCTGAAGCTATCTCTAAATAAGAGTCTAAAGAACTGTTGTATAAAAATTCATTTTGCAGTTCATTATTTCTATTTTACAAAGGTAGCACATTCACAGAGCACTTGAGAAAGGGAATATTCTTTTTTGCAGAAGGCACATAATACATAATTCGTAGGTATTAAGTTCCCCAAGAAAAAAAACTAGCTTTTTTCTTTCTCATTCTTTTCCTTTTTTTGCTTTTGTCTGGTTTTGTTAGAAGCACCTAATAAAAAGGGGCTTGCTGCTGGTAGGCAAAACTGCTTATGGAATTATGCCATTCCTGATGCCCCTCACCACATTCTAAGTATGTACTGCTCACCTTTTTCTTTTCGGGGAGTTCCTTATATTTTTTTGAGAGAATCTTGGTTAGGTCCAGGTTACTCATCTCTGGATGTAACTTAGCATATTTTGCTCGCTTTTCCATGAAGAAACGGAAATACGGAGTCAAAGGTTTTTTTGGGAAGTCAGGATGCTTCTGAATAGGGGCAGGAAGTAAGTGAAGAAAAAATATTTTGAGATGATCTCTTTCCACAAAAAATGGAAAAAATTAGGAGTTTACTTAATCTTCTTACTCTGTTTTTTTTGTAACATTTGTTTGCTGTGCCAAATATCTGGAATAAGGTAATAGCATATTTAAGTAACACACGTAATTGAATTAAAACATGAAACTCCACTAATCTTATGTAAGCTTTATTTCAGCTTAGCATCTCTGTCTGATGAGACATAAAAATCGAGCTACTTCTTGAGACATATAAATAATTAAATTGTTATCTATTTTGCCATTGCTATTTGTTACTGTTTTAAATTACTTGTTCCTACACTGAAGATTAACTTCGTAAGAAAGGCCAGCACTGAAGCTTATCAGTCTTCCCAACCATACATCTCTCTGTGGCCTGGAATTATAACTCCCCAGAATTCCCAATTACTTTCCAACACATCTGGAAAGCATCAAGGCAAGGAAAGCTCACTCTACGTTTTCTGCCACAACTTGCCCTCAACTTGTACTTTTAATTCCTAGTTATTATTGTGACATATTACTATTATTCATTACCGGTACTTTTCTCTCCTTTCATTCAAGAGTGCAACACACACACGAACTCTAGTGTATATGTAGAGTTCTCTCCTCTGTTTTCCTACCACAACAATCTAGTGAGGTAAGTTAGCCTGAGAGACAGTGACTGGCCCAAAACCTCCATGTAAAGCATGTGGCATCTCCAACTGTAGAAAGACCAAGATCCAATCAGTTAACAATATTAACTAAATGAACAAATCATCCTGGCATAACATAGTTTCTACATTCAAAATGCAGCACTATAAACCTAAAGGCATGACTAGAATCTTGAGTTTAACTTTTATCATTAGCAACAGTGTAAGAAATTAGAAAAGTTTCTGTTAAAGTGTAAAGTTAAGGGGTTCTGCCTTTTTTTCAAAGATCATACAAAATATTAATAGAAGAGTATTTATAGCTCAGGTTGAACTATGGGGCCCTTGATTCTCCGAGCTTGGTAGTTTTCCTGCAGATGTTTCATTCCCATACTAGCTAACATCAGTAGTCTGACTGATGTTATTAGTTTAGTAATGAAATATCTGCAAAAAAACCAAATTCAAAGAGCACCAAGGATCCCAAATACAAAATATTTCATTACTTTAGAAGATTCAATGAACGCTGTAGCAATTAGGGGGGTGTTAATTTTAATACCTGTTAATAACTACAGTGTGCTACAGTCAATCTTTTTTGAAAAAATGGGATGGGAAATTACTTTTCTAGAAACCCTTCACAAAAATAAAAAAACCTGTAGCTTTACAGGTAATACTGAAGTATAATCTGATAAAACTAACTTTAAACTGCTACATCAAAGATCTTTGCAGTTTACAGGTTATTTAACATAGGCGTTCCAATTGTTTACATACATTTGCACATCAATGCCTATTCAACATCTGATTGCATCTTTTGATAAGCTTTGCCTGTTAGGCCAAAGGAAGACAGTCCTATTTTAGAAGGCTTTAGTTCATACTCATTCTCAAACAAACAAAGGGGGAAGGAGCTAAGGCCAACAGTTAAAATCTTTCACTTTGCTTACTGCTGAATGTAACATACCTTAATTTGCCTTACCTTTCTTGCCAGTGGTTTTTTTAAACATATCCCTACAAAGTATATCGTATTTGTTTGGCTTGATAATGGCTGCCACAGGGACCATTGATAGATTGTAATTCTACACAGGGATGCTCATTGCCTCCAAAATTTGGGTTTTAAAATAGTATATCTTGTCTGTTTTGTTATAAGAATAGGTCTTCCAAATCCATTATTTTTGTTAATTCTAATAAAGATTCCTGCTATTGGATACCTTTGTTAAGTCTTAAAAAAAAACAATATGTAAATCTTTTAAAATACTTTTTTCTACTTTTCCTTTTTATGGCTGTATTAAGTTTTTTTAAAAAAAGAATCTCTGCTTTCTTTCTGTAGTTAATTACAGGAGCCAGATATTGTGTTTTACTTGCCAGCCACTCTACTATTTAAAAAGGTGGGGAAATGTAAGAGATGTATTAAATCCAAGTATTGCAGCAAAAATTATTTTGTTAAGACCTTCAAGGCAACATGTCCCACCTACTGGTATATGGCCAGAAAAAGGAAATAGCATCACAAAGAAAAATATATTTACACTTATTTTGGGCTTTAGCTTTGTCACCTGGAAAAAGAACAGCCCTCAGCTGAACAGCAAATACATATTTTCTTCTGATCACTGTATTTTTTAATTAAATATTGCAGGTTTGGGTTGTTTGATATACAAGGCTATACAAGGTTGTTTGGTACACAGTGCTGTAAAAATCAAGCTGCAAACCAGCAGAGCCATGTATGCAAAACACTAGGGATGCAGCTGTCTGGACATTAGTTCATTTCCAGAATTTATTTCCAGAAATTATCAAAAAGTTTCAACCACAACATGGTTTGCTATATGTAAGAATGATTTAGAAAGAAAATATAAAGAAATGTGTATGTGCGAGAGGAGGTGGTCTTTCAAATGCATCAGAAATCAACTGAAAACAAGTCACTCTTTTAAAACAACAGGTCTTTGCCCTTCCGAACATTGCAGTATCTCCAAGGTCATATGATCATAATTCATGTGCTTGGCAATTATCATGTATTTATGATGGATGCAGTGTCCCTGGGACATGTGATCACCATACTTAATCTTTTCAGTTACCTTTCAACAGCAAACTGAATGGGAGAAGCCAGCTTTGCTTAATAACTCTGTGATTCATTTAACAATTGGAGTGATTTGCTTAAAAACCTGGCAAAAAAGGTTGTAAAATTAGGTGTAGCTTACTTAACAACCACCTTGCTTAACAATAGAAATTCTTGACCAAACTGTGATCATAAGTCAAGGACTTCTTATTCAGATTCAAATATTTTTTTTCCTGGTTCAGATAATTAATTTCAATCTTCCACTATACAAGCCACAGAGAATTTCCATTTTTTTCCTGTAATGTAACATAGAATGAGGGTAGATTCCCCTATCCAGATTTCATCTGATAATTATTTGTAAACTCTACAGTTAGACAATGTAATAATGTCTGCAAAGACCCAAACAATAAGCAGTATGAGCAAGCTAGGGCAGTGAGATTACTCAAATCAAGTTTATCTTGTCCTCAGAAAGACCCATCATCATGTTTATAATTCTGCACAAATCAATACTCTGGATTTTGAACAAGGAATGAAAGCATAAATGTCTTCAGCAGAATGTTGAACAATTCGACTACATTCCAAATAGAGGTGGCAGAAATACCTTTTCTTCATCGTCCACCGATTAGAAGAATGGATTGTGCCCAGACATAAGTTGTAATTCACCATGCAAATCGTTACAAGGAAGAGGAGAGATATCTCACTGGTTTTAATGTGCATAATGGAGCAAGACTAACAGCATCTGATTGTGGAGATAATGCCGAGTCCATGTAATTGTTTTCCCCCCTATTTATTTCATTTATTTATTTGTTTCAATTTATATACCGCCCTTCTCCTGGGACTCAGGATGATTTGCATTTGAGAATGGCCAGTCTGATTTTCAGTCCATTGTAATAATTAAGATGCTTGTTATCATAACTGTAATACTTCTTTTTTGGCATACACTTTGGGATCAGTCTTTTTTTTTTTGCTATCCCCAAAACGTTTTTTATTATTTAAGTCATTTTCAATGTTTCATAGTAACATCTATTAAAGGTGTTTCTATCTTTAATCCAGAAATAAATGGAACCCTTTTCCTACCCCATAATAGTTAACAAACTATATTCAAAAATTGTACATGATAGTTGTGTGATCTGGAATCATATGACCCACCTGATGATCGTGTGACTCTCAATGTCAGACCATCCATTTTTACCAATACTGTACAATGAATAATTTATTATTTAATACTTATGTTTTAATCAATACAAAACAGCTACTGTGTTGATAAATAGTATTTAGAATTATGCACAAAGGACCTCTGTAAATTTTCTCCCGTTCTCCTGAATTGAATTGAAATGATCAATAGTTATTAGCAGAACTTTCACTTAAAACACAAATATACAATTACATATACACATCCATCTGCACATGCAAAGTTGGGGATACAGTTGTTAAGGTGTTTGATGAAGACCCAGGAGGCCTAGAAAGCTCAAGGGGTAACTCTAGGTCAGTTACTATGCATCAGCTCAAACTGCCAGACCAAACTGTAGTGGAAAAAGGAGTGTCACCTGACCCACCTTGAGTCTCTGAAGGGAAAGGAAGATAGAAATCTAACAAGTAAATAAACGCTGCTGAGAAAATTATGGATAAATCCACAGAGTGGGATGTGTTACCAATTATGACTTCCTGTAACCCATTATTAAACTAAGGGATAACCAGAAAAAAGAAAATGGAAGCAAATCTGAGTCTTAACAAATGCACAGATCACAATTTTGTACCATTTGGGGGAAGGCAATAATTGAGCAGCCTACTTGATTCAAAAGAAAGTTGTTGTTGTTATTATTATTATTATTATTATTATTTTTATTTTTATTTATTTATTTATTTATTTATTTATTTATTATATCCTCCTTGAAGCCAAAACCTACCTTCAGTTTTTTGCCTTTGTATGGGTTTTTCACATGCTCTTCAGCATCCATTATCAATTCTGTCAAGGTCCGGAACTTTCTCACCTGCAGGAATAGTAAATAGATGTAGTAAAGTAGGAAGAGAGACAAGAGAACAGTGTTGTGATTATTTTGAAGGCTGCTAGTTTAAACTGATATATCAAAATAAATTATTTCCTGTACGATTCAATTGACAAGTAGTCTTTTGTCAACCTATTTGTGTAGGTTTAAGCAGAAACTAGTAATAGTAGAAAGAGTATTGCCCTGCCAATGGGAGAATTGTTTTTCTTTTTTCTTTGTTTTACTGAACTGAAATGTATTCCTGCCTTTCATTTCAAAAAAAGTACATCTATGTTGAGATTATCAGATCGCTAAATTTACCATGAACATTTAGAACATTTATATTGGGAATTTGGAGGGACTAATCAATGTTCTGTGGTGCAACTAATAGGCAGCTGCTGATAACATATATTAATTAAACCAATGCAAACTTTCCCAAAGTGATGTCCTCAATATATTTTCACAACTAGAAAGCTGATTGCAATTTCTAAGAATAACAGCTTGCAATGCATCTAGAAAATTCAGTAGTGTTAACTGGGAAAACAAGAACTAAAATTTGTTTTAAACCATAATTCCTCATTCAAATCACCAGGAAACTCACATTTTAAACAGCGAAACTCAGCTTAGCAGTCACCCTAACCATTCCAGGAAAAATGAGGCGAGGGAGGGGATGCAAACTTGATGTATGGTTATTTTTTGCTGAGGCTTATCCACATGGAATGTAATGGGGGGGGGAGCAGGACTGAGGTTTTGATGAATTTTTACAATCCCATCTAGCACTCCTGCTAATGATAAGATAGCAATGGAGTTGTAGCTCCTCCACATTTTCCATAGCTTACTGAGCCCTGCTCTATATCATGGTTCAACAATCAACATGCAGTCAAATTTGATCAGTCACCATCTCTATAGTAATAGCAATGTACTTTGTATAGTTTCAAATTTAACAAAGCAATCCTCTGTATTAAGGCAATTCAGTACACAATTGTAGCCTGAATGCAGTAAAGCACTCAAGAGTAATAAAACAGCTCACAGGAGCCAAATAAAGACAGAATAATAGGGCTGCCTTGATTGGAGGAAAGAAAGAAAAGAAACAGTTTTAGCGGTTTGAGAATATATAAGTTATTGAAAGAGCTTCCAAGACATAAATGGGGAAACCTCTATAGGCAAACAGCACTAAAACCTTTACTATTTATAAAATTTATTGGCTGCTCATCTTCTTGTTGTTAGTCATGAAATCATGTCCGACCCATTGCAACCCCATAGACAACATTTCTCTAGGCTTTCCTGTCCTCTACCATCCCCCGGAGTCCATTTAAGTTTGCATCGACTGTTTCAGTGACTCCGTCCAGCCACCTCATTCTCCGCCGTCCCCGTCTTCTTTTGCCTTCAATCTTTCCCAGCATTAGGCTCTTCTCCAGCGAGTATTTCCTTCTCATTTGGTGGCCAAAGTATTGCTCATCTTACCATATGGTAGTTCTTGCCATCAGACTAGAACTGTTACTGGATCAAATACTCAAATTAAATTAACCAATACAGCATATTTGCAAGGCAAATCATCATATGTAAAGCATCATTTCAGGTCAGTCATCTTTAAGCTCAGAAAGCAATTGATTACCTCATTGGAGATCTCAATCCATTTCATCTTGCACATATCACCAGAGAAGTCTTTGAAGGCCACTTTGTCCCAGTCCAAATGGGATTCTGTGGTTTTGAATTTGCTGCCATCATTGGAGGGCAGGTTATTTTTCATACACTCCAAGAGTGTCAGCATGTCTTCCTGGGTCCAACGGTCTGGAGGAAAAGCAGAAAGGGGGAAAAACATATTATGCAAGAATTTTATATATGTTTCTGAGGACCTATTCCCAAATTAGTGCCCTTCAAATGTCCTAGCACAGCAATCTAATACCCTTCAACATCAGCATGGTCTCTGGAATTCTGGGAGTTATAGTTCCAATACATTTCATAGAATTGCAGCTAGTGTGTGTATAAAATACATACACATACAGTCAGGTCCATAAATATTGGGACATCGACACAATTCTAACATTTTTGGCTCTATACACCACCGCAATGGAT